>WEIT01021972.1:1012-66987 GCA_013389985.1 Dryoscopus gambensis
AGGATACTCAATTTTTATTTCTCTGCAAATAAGACAATTTTTGTATTGGTTATCAGTACATTTTTGTAAGTTTCTTGTGCTGTACTAAAATGTATGAAATGACAATGGCTGAAAATTATGCCTGTTGAATTCCCTAACATGTCTAACACATCTCAGATTAGAATAGATTTTTGTCACTTGCACAAGAGGTGGTTATGCTAAGTTCCACTGCATATTGGAACTAAGTTCCACAGTTCCTTGAAATCCTTGTTGTGCTTGGTCTTGGTTTCCCTGAAAAGGGCATTTCCTCCAGGCAGCACTTTCTATTGTGATTGCAGAATATGGAACAAGAGGTGCTCTCTTCCATTATTTTTTTAAGGAGGCTTTTTACACTTGTTTGTTGAGGGAGTACAGCTATAGAGAAATCCTTATATGAAAGAAGGGAATTAAAGGTTTCTCCAAAGACCAGTATGGAAAAATGAGCCTACGGGCTCTGTAAAAACCTAAATATGAAATTATATTGTATTTCATATGAATCAGCCAGAGATATAGAACCAGGCTTTGAGGGACAGGCTGCGTGCTGGGATTGTTTGGATAATGGTCTCAATTACTTCAGGAGATAAATCACCTGTCAGACATGGAGATACAGATCAGGCTGTCTAATCCAAGATTTGTCCTGCTAACACTCTTTCTTGTGATTTGAGATTATTGCAAAATTATTTTTCTGCTCAAGTTTCAGATCCTGATCTCATGTTTGTGACAGGTTCCTGCTCTTTTCCTTGGGCTTTGCTCAAGTTTAAGGAAGCTTCTGCTGTGAAAATATATAAAAGTTGGAATTCCAGTTTTTATTGTTCATTTGATCTTCCTACTGCAAAATATTTGCCAGGAAATGAATGATAACTAACTACTCTTAAAAATATTTTGCTACCAGAATATCCCAAACTGAGATTTTGTACACACACACACTTGAAATGGAACCTTTAACTGTAGTCTCTTCCTGTAAGACTTGGAATTTTTTCTTAGAGGTTATTTGAGAAATTTTTTTTTGTGAACAGGAAATTCAGCAAAAATTATCTAAAAAATCCCCCACACTTCTTCCTTCTGAAATTTTCTTCTCTAAACAGTTACTTTACCTTTGTAAGTCTATCTTCCAGCAAATTTACGTTGGTTTGCTTTGAAGTTATGTTTTCTGTGAAAATGAATATTGCTTTGGAAAATAATGATGAATGATTAATTTTTTAATTTAAAATTAATTTAAAAGGGTAAAATTCTTGCTATTTCATGCATATTAATTTGCAATTGTTTTTTCAGGTATGAGAAAATTCCTGAAGAAATATTAAATATGATTTGGTGCATTTCATGCTATGTGAAGCAGATATCCTTCAGCAGTGTTTGTGCTTTTGATGAACCTCTGACATGCTTTTTAGCCACTTAAACATCTAAGGAATAAAAGCATCAATACAAAGTTGGTTGATGACTCAGCCAATCTGCACATTAACTTGAGTCTGGAATGCTTGTGTGAATTATTCCTGTTTTCCCCTCTCCCATCTTGTAGTTAATAGTCGCAGTAAACTGACATAAATATGAAAGACATGAAATTGAACATTGTAGTGTCACCATAAATCCTGCAGTTGCAACTTTATTTAAAATGACTAGTGAACTGTGATAATACAGGCTAGACCAAAAGCATTAGCAGGGGCCTGGAGTGAGCACCAGTTTGAGAGGGAGTGTGAAGGCATTGTAGCTCTTGTGTCTAACCAGAATCTTGATTAGAAGGCAGGGTCTTAACCCATTTTCCTCTGCTGTGTATGACAAAAGTCAGGGGAACAGAATTCTACACATGACATGAAATTCAGAGACAGTGCCACGGACTGGCTGCTCTGCTTGGGCTGCAGTTACAGTGTTTGCTCTTTACAGCTGCATCTACTTAGTCTTTTTTTTTTTACCTAAATCCTTCCACCACCACAATAAGTTCTTCAAGGAATGAGGCTATCCAGCCTGTCAAGCAGATCCAGGCACCATCATTCAGCTTGGACATGATGCATAAAGGGCTGTTTGACACCCGTGCAGAAACCAACATCTGTTCCTCCATCCCAGGAGGAACTGGTCACATACCCTCCTCAAATTGCCTGAATGAACTTGTATGCCACACTGGTTTCTGTGACAAAAAGGTGGTGTGCCTCACTTTTCTAACCTATGCTGCCCTACAGGGGAATCCAGATGGGGGGAAGATGGTCCTTCCTCGCCACATTGCTATATGCACTGGAAGAAATAAGAAAGAGGAAAGGCAAGTGGGGACACTGTGTCATTCTGTGGACTCATTTAATCTCTTGTTTGAATGATGTGGAATAAAAAAAAAAAGATATCTGATTGCATCCTGCTGTTAAGTCTTTGTTTTTCTATGCAAGAACTCTGGGCAAATTCTTCACCTTAGAGCTGCAGTGTATTTTAAGAAAAATCTCTGCACATAAACTATACTAGCTTGGAGAGTTTCCTACAAAAAGGTAACTACACATATTTGTGATGAAAAGAGGGTATTTTATAGTAATAAAATATAAACGGACGAGTTTGGATTTGTTTTGGTGAAGGAAGGACTTGGTTGTTTGCTTTGGGTTTTTTTCCAGTGTTCATTTTTGTTTTCAGTTGTCTCTCTTCCACTGCACTGTTTCTCTTTGTTCACGATTTAAACATTCTGGTGTTTCTCACTTTTATTCAGGGCCCTCTTCAGAGTGTTTCTATGTGTTAATTAAACAGCAAGTGATGATATAAAAAATATCCTTTTGCTTCCGTTTTTAAGCTTTTAATTTTTTGTTTGTTTGCTTCAATTCAGGTTCCTCCTGGGACAAGTGTGATTTTGAAACCAATCTATGCAAAGCTCTTCCTGAATTAAATTTACCTCCTGGCTGGATAAGAAGAAATGGCCAATCTGGCATGGGACCACCGTACTCTGACCACAATGGGAATGAGAGTGGTAAGACTCCTCATGTTCTTTGAGGAAGCCATGGACTCTTACAAATTAGGCCGTTTACTATTTAATTTGCTACATTTTGCTGATTTCTGATAGTTAAATTATATTCTGCTGCACGTTTTCTGAGCAGTTGTGTCTATGTTTTTAGGTGATTGCAATTACAATAACCCAGAATTTGAGGGGCAGGGGGCTGGGGAAAGACAGTATTCCAGTAAGCAATACTTTTTATCATAGAGGAGAAAATAATCAGTTTCAAAGGATGTGTTTATCTACCAGAGTGATCTTCACTTGTTTTGGACATATTAGGTTATAAATTCAGTCTTGATTATTGCAAAGTTTGGAAATTTCGAGACGTATTTTCATGTTTTCTTGAACTGGTAAATGCCTGGAGTGTGTGTGTATATCTATTATCTGTGGCTAATACTACTGTTCCAAATATTTTGAGAGAAGAGGACTTTGTATCTGGAGACAGAATAAGCTTTGATAGTCTTTTTTTGAGCCAGCTTCTTTATAAGCCTTCTTCCAATTCTACTTTGCCTTGAAGACTGTCTTGCAACTAAGTAATTCCTTTTCTCTGTTCTCAGACAAAATATACCCTTTATACTTGTCCTTTGGCCAAATTAACCCTGCTTTTCCTTCTGTAATATATATTGTAATACAATAACTGGTTAGTTCTCCATATTTTTTGTTATTCTCTTTCCCTTCATCTCCACCCACACCCTCTCATCTCTCCTGGGCACAAGCAGTGTTTTGGCAGCCCTCATTGTGAGCACCAGAAGGCAGGCATGCAGTGTTGGAGCATGTACAAGAAGATAACCCTATGTGGGATGCAAGTGTTGTTGTGATTAGCCCAAGTGCTTTACAGCTCGTTCCCAAACTGTGATGATCTGGGAGTGTGGAAATCTGCACTGTTCTAAAGTAGCATCTCCTACACATTGTATAAGGTACCAAACAGGTAGAACTTCCCTTTAATGATGAGTATAAATTGGTGGTTTCAAGGTGAATGTCTGGAAAACTTGCTTAGAAATCAGCAGATGAAAATGGAACCCAAATTTATTTATTTTTTTTTAAACAACAACCAAAAACCCCACTCTACCTTTTCCTGCAAGTTCTCATTTCACAGTGGACAATTCTCATGATACTCTCACGATACTGTGTATGGTGCTTCCAAAGATAAGGTTGCTCTTAAATAAATGTTGATTTAAACTGATACTAGCACAAAAATGGGAGCAGCTACCAAACCTTTTTCATAAACTCAAGCTTTATTTCAAGTGTGCAAGTTGTGAAATAGCTTATCTTTATAATAATAAAGCTCTTCTCATGAAGAAACACCTTAAAAATACCAAAAGTACCATGGAATACAAATATAGCAAACTCTTGGCTAGAATCCAAAAAGGTTAGCCAGGCAACAGTCTTGCTGTAGTTGAAGTTTCTAGGATTTGTGCGTGATTGGTGGTACACACCACATCAGGATGTAACCAAGGCCAGAAAAATACTCTTATAATTATAACAAAGGTTATCCTTTAATTGCAAAAAGCTGGTGGGGAAGGGAAAATTTTACTTATACAGACAGCCAAAGCCAGCAAAATATTGAGATTCATCAGCTGAAGTGTTTGTTACAGACGAAGCAAACGGTTCACCTGTATGTTCACGTTTACTTGTTTTGGGCATTCAGTCACTGTTGGATCTGCCAGGTCTGAATTGTGCAGTGGTCACGTTGATCTAAGTTATTTTATTCAGGTAGTAGGAAGCGCAAATACTTGTAGCTATTCAGCTTTTGGAGAGGCTGTGTGCTCAGATCTGTACACTGAATAGCTAAGGGGATTTAAATGCATTTTATTAATTTGCTTTTATTTTTCTATCTGGAGAATGTCTAAACTGTACTTTCATTTTCTAAATGCTGGTTCCAATTGCCTAGGAAATACTTATCTTCTTATGGCAGTGAGTCGAGTTTTCCCACTGCTGGTGACTCAACAGACTATGTAATCAGTTTTATGTTGGTTCCTGCTTAAAACCCAGAAATGATTCTCTATTGTGACAACTGAGCAGAGTATGCTCTTTGGTAGAGTGTTAAAAGGAAGACTTCCTGCCATCAGGATAATACATGCACATTAGCAGAAAAAGCAAAGATCTCTTGGTAAATTTAACTCCTTTGAACATTTTTGTAATCATTTACTAGAACCCAAAATGTTTCTTTAGGTCTGTCTCTCATGACTCTTTTTTTTTCACTGAAAAAGTAATTGAACAGATCAGTGACAACCACTTTAAAAAAACCACGGATCAAAACACAACCTGATTTTCCTAGCTGAAACGATTCTCTATGCAGAGGTCTAATGTGAAATGACTGTTCAAGGAATTTCTTATAATTGCTATTTCTTCCCCATATGTGTAAAAATGGGGCAGGTGAAAAATAAATTTTGACTCTTAGATGCATTGATTTTCAGAGAACTAAAAGAAAAAATTCAAACTTTCATGGAAGCTAACATCCAATGGAACAGATTGGAGTCAGGGACGGGGCTCTGCAGAGGCACCAAGCCATCTGTTGTGGGTAGGAACAATATCCTTGCAGCTGGCAGGCCCTGAAAGGGCTGCCTGAGCAGTCAGGAAAGGTCTAAAACCTGGGGGCAGCATGGCCACTGCCCTGATGTGAGGCTGCAAAATGCTCTTCTGTGGGGGATTGCTCAGCTGGCCCCAGCCCTGAGCCGGGCTGGTGGTGCTTCACCAGGGGCTTTCCAGTTCCACACAAGGATGAGAGGTCAAGGTGGGCAGTTTAATAAATTAAGTATTTAGATGGTTTGATCTGTCCTCTGATATGTGGTTAATGTATTAATCTTTATTTTTAGGATTTTTTAAAATTCCTTGAGTCCCGCTTGGCTTTTTTTCTCCTTCATCTTCCTCCTTCATTAGCATGTTAATTTCAGAGGACAACAGGTTACTTGACATTGTTTGGAGTTTGGGAAGGAGAAGAGAAAAGAAATGAAGAAGAAGAATTAAAAATAGATTGAGTCTTTTTCTATCCTTTATTTTTCCTCTTGCATCCTTTAACATCTAACATGTCTGAAATCTTTGTGTTCAGGGAAAGCCAAATTTTGATTTGCAGTATTTGATATCCTAAAATAGGGTGGTTGCCTTCCATTTTTTATAAGATCTAAAACAATTTTGTCAGGAAGAGACACAATCAGTCAAAGGGCATGCCAACAACCATAGTTCACTGACTCCTCTTGAGCTGTTACACTTTCAAGTGAAGCAAGGACTTGTTTTGTAAATGAAAGATAATGGTATTTTTAATGGTAGCTTTGAAATTCTGAAGACAACTTTTTGTATTGGGAATGTGTACAGGGATACCACAACTTTTTCTCTGCAGTGAGGCAATATTCTGAGCAGCCAGAACCCAGACACCTGTCTGAACACCAGCAGAACCTATAAAAACACCACGGTGTTCTCTCCCACATTCCACCACTTCCTCAAAGATCTGAACTACCATGATAAATGTGTATTGTTGTTTACAGCAGTTTGATGTTTAGACATGAAATATGTTATCTTTTCAATAATTAGAGTTTAAAGTCTTTGATCATCTTTTTGAGTTTGTCTCACTTTGTCCCAAAATTTTGCACTTCTATGTTGAGTATTCAAGCCATCACCTCATGAAACAGTTTGGAATCCTGCTTAAAATTTTGGCTGGAACATGGAGCAATACCATGACATTATGGAACATGAAAAAAGCTTGGAAAACAATGGCTACAAGTGCTATTTATCTTTTCTGGGGAAATAATTCTAGTTGGCTTTTTAGTTATTAATTTATACCTGTGCATATTGCTCTTCTTGTTTTATTGTTTTTTCCAAGCTTCTAAGTCTTCTCTTTTTATTCTTTTTAATAGCTTATTTCCTCTCATTGTCCTCTGAAATGCAATCCTCTTCTGCAGCTTTAAGGACAAATGTATTCCTTCCAACTGATGAAGAACGTATTTGCCAGGTATTTTGATGTACAGTCCTTGTATTACATTGCTTGCCATAGTATTTCCCTGGAATAATCAGACCTTCTTCTCTTCCCTAGATTAGATTTCATTATTGGGTCAGTCAAATGAGTGGAACATTGATGGTGGGGCTTCAAAAGCACTCTGAAGATACTGTTACAAACATTTGGCAAGTTTCAGGAGAACTACGAAATCAATGGAATGTAAATACCATCACAATCAATAGCACTGAAAAGTATGAGGTTAGTAAATTGAGGTTACTGTAAAGGACACTTCTTATATGGGTTATAAATTGTGGGCCTTTTTAATAGGTCAGCACTAAATATTTTGTAAATGGAAAGAAAGCACTATCATGAGGTAAAGGAGAAAAAAGCCATTTTGAAGGTCATAGTTTGCATTAACAAATACAGCTTTTTAAAATCTCTTAATGGTGTTAGAAATAACACCAATCTTTGCTTAAACTGTGCGTGTGTCTTAAATGAACCAGTCAGTCTCACTGAGCCATAAATTATCTCGAGCCCATAGAGGTGATATACTTGTCATCTTAACTTTCAATACAGTATTCTCTTAGCCTCAGTCTAACTGGACTGATAAACTCAAGGTTTCATTTGTATAGGAAACAGCATTTTAAACTATGAGATACTGTTTTATAGGGGTGCTGCAGGTGACAAACACTGTACTTAACTATTAATTGCAGCTCTGGGCCTTTCTCACAGAACACATGCATATGGTTTTATTTTGCTTAAAGCTACTGAAAAGCAATGCAAAAGTCAGAAGCTATTTAAATGTTTTTACATGTGCATTTACAAAACACATTAGCACAGTAAATGTAACTTAGGGCTATAATATTGTGGGTGATGTACACTCACGGTTATGCATAACGCTGGAGAGGAAGTGGGGAGCAGAGAAGAAAATGAGGCCTTTCCTGCTACAGCAGTTACTGTGAAGTTGCTTAGCATACAAACCTGAAGGCATAGCAGCACAGCCTCATTTCAGTACACCAAATGAGCAACATAATTACTTGACTTGCATATTATGCTAAAGCATCCAACAGGATCTGGATGTTTGAAGTAACACTGGCCTGCTCAACTCTTCTGAGAATGTATATTGCAAAATACCTGTACCCAACTCAACACAAGCATCACTATTGGTATTGGTCAATAACTTACCTTTACCTGATACGGATGTATTTATAGCAATCTGAGGTTGTACTGGAAGGGTTTACTTCTAGATTTATTTTTTTTCATCTTTCATATTACTTGGAAAATTGACTGAGTCTGGGAATGGTTAATATAATATGGCATCTACTTCCTGTGAATTGCTAGGTCAAATCGTAATTAGATCATTGCTTGCAAACCTGGTTCTCCTTTGGCCTCTATCAAGTGAACTGATGGGCAGAGTCCAGCTTTAAAGAGGCAGGTGTCAAACATACTGCAGCAATCATTACAACTGGTTTAAGAAATACAGCTCAGCCCCTCACAAAACCTAGAGTTTGAAGCTGAGCAAATTTTCTTCTTTGTTTGCACATTTTGCTCCAGTGACAACTTGCAAGATGTCACTGTCATAGAAGTGAATGCAATTCACTTGCCCTTTTGTACTTGTTCTTTAATATAACAAGATACTTAGCCTACAGGGATACCAGTGGCATTTTTCAAGACAAAAGTTTGATTATTAATGTTTCCATGGAAAAAAAATGATGGGAGACAAATAATTTTTATTTGGATGTACAAAACACTTTGAAATAGGGTGCTTTAATGCTTTTGTCAATTTTACAAACACATTTGAAGTGAGATGTTAGTTAAAATCAAATTCTGAACCTCCACTGCTTTTTCCTTGCTCATTTTGATGCTGGCTGTTTAACACTTAGGTCTCTTCCTACTAAGAGTCTAGATTATATTTATGGGATACGGAATTTTTTTTAGCATTTAAAAAGCTCCGTTTTATGGAATTTTGAAATACAAAGATTGCCAGTGGTTTAACTACTGAACAAGCAGCAAGCTCAGTATGTCTGTTTAGGCTGGGTTTTGGAGAACTGTGTCATGGTTTTCTCCTCTAAGGTACTTTTCCTCTTATTTATTGAGAACAAATTTCCGTCTTCCAGACTTCATTAAGGGAAACGGTTCTAGGCTTGGGGTTCATTTCTGTCCTTGTGCTTGATTCCTGTTTTACCTCGTGCTTTGCTGCTGTGCTGGCAATCTGTCCCTGTGGCTGCATTGTGGAGTCAGCCCAGCTTGGGTTTGATCCCACCTACAGTCCTATTACAGCTTTCATCCCACTAATGGAGCTGCAATGTTAATTTGTTCTGGTGCTCACAGATATTGCATAGATATAGATCATTGCAGTTATGAGCAAATAGTACCACTAAGTAGACTTCTTTTGTTACTGACTTTTGAGCTTAAGGAACTCTAGACTTTGTATGAGAAGGGAAAACTGAATGATTTCTTGCTGAAGTAAACTTGGGTGTGAGTCAGTTTGGTTATTATTGGACTGAACTCAGGGGAGGTCAGCTGGGTATCTGCACCAGTTAAAGCCTGGATAATCTTTTTTAGACACAAGAGCAGTTGGAGGCATCTAGTAATATTATCTTCTGGAAGCGGGCAAGTTGAGAGACTGTTCATGAGTTTTGGGGAAACACAAGTTTATACAGACTTGAATATAAACTTGAAGCAGCCTCTGATTTTGCACCAGGAAAGTGAGCAAGACCCTCTTTAGCTAGCTCTAGGTATATATATATTAAAAATTAAGCCATTAATAACTGAATTTTGAGTTCACAATGAAACACCACTGTGCAAGGATTTGTCAAATCCTTGATATTAAATAATATTTCTTGTTTCTTTCTAATTGTACAACACTGCACTATATTGTTATAGAAACTTACCTGAAACCATGTAATGATAGAAACAGAAAATATGAATACACTTTTTATCCTTCTAGTGGTGATGTCATGAAAGTACACATTAACTGCACATATCATTGCAGCAGAATTCAAAAAATTCAAAATACTGTTTTCTGAAATAAATCAGATGAGCGAATTACCATGATGCTGCATTTCAGTCATATAAACATATTTTTGAATGGGAAATGGCTGCCATTCTTCTTGTGGAAGCCAACTGCAGCTTCAGAGAAGCAAACAAAAGACAAAAGATTACGCCCCTCAAAGCAATTATAACTCATAACATAATGATCATAGAATTGGATAAGCTGTGTCATCTTGTACAGTGAAAAACTCAGTTCTTGAAAATTTATAGGTTTTCTGCATCAATCTGTTAAACTATGCACAATATTGTTTCCGAACTCTCAAGGTAATATTTGAAAAATTACTGCTAACACTGTGAATTCCTTATTAAGAGCTAGAATGTACCTCTAAGTAGATTGTGCCTCCAAGACTCTGGAAAATCCTGGAGCTGTGTCATCCCAAGACATGGCTACAGAATAATTTAAGGAATGTTATTTATAAGATTGATTTGTTGGGTAGTTTTGATTGGTATGCTTTTTATTGTGTTTTCCCAAGGACTTGATCAGTCAGTTCCCTTGTACACCACTGCAGAAAACCTGTGATAGTCTGTACATTTATGAATGTGGATTGACATCTGCCCTTAAGATGGAAATGTAAAATATTTGCAACTGTTTCCGTACAGAAGACTTTGGTAGGGAACACAAATATCGCTGTTGTAACATTAGAGCAGAATAACAGTCAACCAAGTACTCCTTGAGGTTTGTTTTGTATAAAAACTTGATGAAAGGCTTCTGAATAATGGGGGTTTTTTTGCTCTGAATTTCCTCCAGGTTTTTGAGAAATTCTGAAATCAACCAGAAGTTGTTCACATTTCTAGTCTCTCGTTGAATAATGGCTTGATAAAACACAAAATCCTTTGTGTTTTATTCTTTAACTGTCATGATCCTTGCTTAGATTTTAAGGCATTTTATTGTGATTTTCAGATCCTTCCTGTTAAATTCTACTTTAATCTTGAGTTAGATTATTTGACTACATATCTATCCTTGTGTGAAAAAGCCACAGATGAGTGAAAAAGCCAGGATGGTAATCCTCCAAAATTTTTAAATGTACGACTAGAGTTCTCATATTTCCAATAGAAACTCCATGGGCTAGGCTGGCATATACTGTGTGCTCTTTTGTTTTGTCTGTGACACTGGTAAATTCGGTTTCTTCTTGATTTGCTGTTAATCTCTTTAGGTTATCTTTTGGGGGATGGTGGAGACCCAGAAACAAGGTGAAACTGTTGCCATTGATGATATTACCTTCAGTGAAGGATGTTCTTTGGCATGTGGTAAGAATACCTATTTTTCAGGAGCCAGGTCATTTTACTTTGTATTTTCCTTGGATTAGAAGAGAAAAAACAACAGAAAGTCTTTTACTATTCAAAGGCTTTCTTAACTCTGTAAGTGTTTTTATTTGGATCGTTTTCATTTCCCTAAACAATCATCTGTCTTCTCACATCTAAACACAGTCAAAAAGAAAGACAATAAATACTTCAAGAAATCTGATACACTATAAATGTAGGGCTCAGTGGGCAAAAAAGATCTACTGTTTTTGGCTGAAGAATTGATGTGTTCAGCCAGCTCAGGCAAAGCTTTGGAGCTGACTAGGAAGATCCCCAAGGCACTCGTGTATTTCTAAATGTGTGAAGGTCCTGATCCTCAGCTGTGCAGTGGGGTTACGCTGTTCTGCTCTGCTACATTCAAGAGCGGTAATGTCAGGCTAGTCATCTCTGCAGTCAGACCCTCCCTACATGCCAGGATTCTCTAGCAAAACATTTCTTATTTCCCTTTTCAACCCAATGTATTTTCATGGAAAAAGAATGCTACCCATCCTAGCATAAATTAAGTTGCTTGCTGCTCTGTATTACACAAGAGTACTGCCCTGTGGCACCTATGTCACATCCTCAGGTGAGTGCAGTCCTGATTCAAAGCACCTCCTTTGTTTTCCTTTCTCTTATTCGTGGCATGGGCACAGAGGGTTTAGACTTCAAACTTAACTGGAGGTATGGAACGCAGTGTTTGACACAGACCAAGCTAAGTTACATGGTTGGTTTTGTGTGTACCATACTTCTAAATAGTGCTCTATAGATTTCCCCATAGGAAAACACTGTTGAAAAGAGATGTACATGGGCATTACTAACAGCAAGATACAAACTCTGATTTAATGATGGCAGCAGGCTCGCATATTTAGTTAAAAGGGGATCTGTAATGGGAAATGAAATTTCAGGTACCTAAACCTGATCATGTCAGCTTCCCCATGTTACAACTTTCTTACAGTGGAGAATTATAGAAGTATATATTATATGAATATTTTCACACCAGGGCACATCTTGCTTTTCTGTTTTGTAGAGGCTTTCTGGCTGTATTAATTGAATAGGCAAGGATGATAATTTAAAACTTTGAGTACACTTGTATACGAACTCAGGAAAGTATACAATGTGCTTTCTTTGAAAAAATGAATTTGAAATGGAATTTTAAATTTGTCCTAAACGTAAAAATGACAAAGATTTGATTTTTAACCCAGCTTCTTTCTGCTCCTTGGAGGATTTCTGCAGATAAAAGGCTGGTATGAAATGGAAAAAAAATGCATTGCGAAAGCCTAGAAACCTATGTACTTGTTTAACCAGTTTTTGCAGGAAGCTGTAGATCGTCTGTAAAAATACATTGAGTTTTTCAACAAAATTCTTCTAAAGCAAAAAAAATTAAACCAAAAAACCTGAGCTATAGAGATGAAACAGTGTTTCAAAGAGATGGAAAAGGAAAAAAAGAAAACTGATGTATGTAGTCACCATATCTTATAAATCCAGGTGTTAAACTTACCTTACATGCCACCTGTTGAACTGCATGCTGTGGTTTACAGATTGAGCTGCTGCACTGTTAAGTGCCTCAGGTATATTCTAATAAGAGCCAGTTCTTATCCTGTGTTTCCTCATTAGAAGTCAACTTCATTAGGTGACATCTAAATGGCTCACAGCAGCCAAAAACAGGGTCAAAGAATCTTAATTTTGTCCCTGAAAGAAGAATGCTACTACTGAACATTTTCCCGTAATTAAAACAAAAGGTCAGACTAATGGTTGGTTGAATTTGAAATAATTTTTTCTCTAGTCCTTATGGAATGTCTGGACAAGTAGAATTTTAATTAAAACCACTTTAATTTCATGAAATTCCTAGTTAAAACTTGCATTTTTAATGTACCCTTCATGATTTTTAATCCCAATATAAATGCACATAAGAGATGACCTGTGCATTTGTATTCATTAGTATGACTGTGCTTTTAGGGTTGCGAGTCAAGTATCTTAATTTTTTGTGTTTTCAGGAGTTTCTTGATACAAACTGTGACAGTTAAATATAAAAGTAATTTCATTATAAGTTCTTCCTCCCCTTCTGTCCCTCCCCTGTCTCCTAAACTGTTTTCCTTCAGTCTGTTTTCCAGTTCTGCTAAAGACTTAACTTCATGCATTGAAAAAAATTCAACTAAAACCTATCTTCAGTATAGCAATTTAGGATACTCTACAGTTTGTAGTTTCCCCAACAGCTGTCAAATAGTTTGTTATCACTCAAACCCCCCACAGCTCTTTACTATACATTTGAATATGGGCTGCAGAAAAAAAAAACCACTTTGGCGGTAAAATAGAAAATACTGAAGTTAGTTTCTGAAACACACTTAATGCAAAATCTCCTTTAATTATACCTTTAGTAGACCCTCTGTTCAAAGGCTTCATATTTTTATCCAAGTGGCTGCTATGCAGAATTCCCTCTCAACTCTCGAAGAATTATATATGTGAAGAACCCCACTAAGACTGTTCTTCTGATCTCTACATAGAGATGAAAGCAAAGAGCTCTAAGGCATGAAAGTGGAATGCTATAAGGGAGAATGAGGCTTTTGTCCTCCTTAAGTCACTCTTAATGCAGAAGTGACAAAGCCTCACTGCAGAGTTATCGGTTTTTTTCAGAAAATTGAAGTAATTATATACGTATTACTTATAATGTATAAATTTTGACAAAAATCCAGTATGGATACTTCAACTGAAAAAATCTTAAACTTAATTCCTTAGTTAATTCTAATCCTGCAAAGACATAGCCTTTAATATTACAGAAGCAGGTATTTGAGATGAACTGCTACAGGGATGGGAGTCAGAAAATCCAAAATACTACTCTTACTGTTGTTTGACATGCTGTGGAATTAAGAGCTGGAAAATGGGTATTTTGTCAAACCAAACAAAACCTTAAAAACGCCTAAAGCTAAATTTAAAAACCCCAACAGAATGACTCAAAATGTTCTGTATCTATATTTCAAAAATGTTAAAAGAAGATCTTGATTCCTTTTGAAAGAATTTGCAACTTCTTTTGCATGTTGAAATTTGACAAAATCTATCCTTTTCTGGACTCTCGTGGAATTTTGCATTTTCCATGGGAAACAAGTTTTTGACAAGCTCTTTCTCACATAATACGCATGGTTTGAAAAAAGCGCACATTTATTCAGCACTGGAAGAAGGAAGAAATGAAAGGTTTGCAGCACTGTCTGGACAGGCCACTTCACTGAGGTGTCAGTATAGTGAATAATATGTCTCTCAGATGAAGGAGACAGTAACTATGTATACTGACCTGAAATTGTTTTCTCCATAGAGTTAGGAATCTCTATGTTTTCTCTGAGATATCCTGACTGCTATTTAATGGTGTGTCTTAACCAGGAGATTACCTTTCCCCTGCTATCACATTAAGAAATGGAACTTCCATTATCATAGTTCAATCCTGCTTAAAATCCTGACCGTTGCCGAAGGCAACTATATTAGTCAGGCATGCTGTGCCCTTAGAAAAGCTCGTGAAAATATGTGGTGATGCATTCAGAACCTTTCTGTCTCTAGGAAGTATTCTGTTACAAGTATTGTGAAGATGCTGCTGAATTTAACCTCTCAGTTAAAAGTGATTTTTCTGTAGCTATCATCTAGAAAAGTAAATAGGTATTTCTTATTATTGCATGTCAGTTTTTATGTTACCTGGCAACTCTCTCTGCGGAATTGAATTCATGAAGGTTGTGATGACTGGCTAACATAAATAGCACTCCATTGCTTTGAAAGAAGCATCTGTCTTGAGGAAATGATTTCTTAGAATAATTAAGGATGGCAGGCTGAAATACTGGACAGGATTCAGGGATACACAGGGCTTCTGAAGTAACCTTTTGAAGAAGCAGAAATGTTGTCAAGGAGTTTAATAAGCGCATTTTTCTAATGGGGAATAGTCTCATAAATAATGACTTCTTAAGAAGTGATTGTGGTTTTTTGTCTTTTAGCACCACAGGTTTCCAGTTTTGAGCTTGGCATATGCCAGTGGCACTCAGACCAGCCGGCTGAGCCTGCTCAGTGGGCACAGCTGCAGGCCAGGCACAAGATTGCCTCCTGTTCCTTCCTGAAGGATTGGAGCAACAAGACTGAAGGTGGGGGTTTAGCTTAACTCAAAATAACTAGCTGTCATGAAGAATATAGTGTTTTTTAAGGCAAGATGGTGCCCCAATGCCAAAACAGAACAAAACTAAAAAAAGTTATTGTATGTGTTTTGTACTTAAATTAGGTTTTGTTTTGGCTGTTTAATAAGGGCATCATGAGCACTCCTGCTGGTAAGACATGAAATATTTTATTGTAAGAATTAATGAAATTTTTTCAGGTATTCATGAAATATTTTAACATAAGAATTCCAATATAAACTAATAGCTGACTGATTCTCCAATTTATTCTTTGTATGAGATCTGTGCAAGAATTTTGTGAAATTAAATCAAATCAAATCCATCTAAGCCCACAGCCCTTGAGTGTGAGTTTTTTTCTGTTTTGTTTTGCTTTTGATACTTGGCAGTTTGACTTGTGTCGTACTACTCTCCTTGAGCATACAGTCTGGAATTTCTTTTTAAACCTTTTATTAGGGCAACTGTAAATAAAAAATTATTCTACAAAAGAGTTTCCTACCCTTAAAACCAATAAAATTAGTCCAGCTGCAATTTTAAGAAGTAAAGAGCATCATTTGTTTTTGAAGTCACTGTGTAGTATGTGTCTATGGGCTTATGGGAACCGCTTTTGAAAACTTAACGGATGTAAATCTCTAAGTGTTCTATTGTGAGATGGAATTGTCCTGCCTGCTAAGTGTTTGGCTTGTGTACTGGGACTGCCTTCAGAGAGAGAGGTCAAGTAGTGCTAGTTGCAATAGCGCAGTTTGTGATGCAGCTTTGAAGAACTGATATTGTGGAGATTACTGCTTGAACTTTGAACCCACGGAAATGGAGCACATCTCATTGATAGAAGCAGAATGAATGTTAGATAGTGTTTTCATTTTAAAAAGATTTTTAAAACAAATCATAGCATGCATTTCAATACAGCCTAGTAACCATAGGTCAAATTATCATTGAATAGCAAGCAAAATGCCTGAGTGTATACACTACATCAAAATAAACTTTTGCAGGTGTGTATAATGGAGAGCACACAGTAAAGCAGATTTTTTTCCCCTTAAATGTGAAGAAAAAAGTCACATCATTTTCCAATTTCCGCTGGGGTATCTAACAGAAATGAGACTTTTCATTTGATTTTACTTGAAAAACCTCCCTGAAAGTAGTTGTATCTGTGCCATACCTTAACATGACACCTTAAGGGCTAATAACAGATATGCATTTCCCTTTTAAGGCAATATTGAGAACAGAAAACCCCTGAAATTCTGTTAGCGGCTTTTACAGGACTATTTTACAAGCAATGTCTATGGAAAGAGAATATATTTGGAAATGTTTGCTGTATAGGTGCTTGGGCATTATTGTATGGATAAGCACAGGCAGCTGAGTAGGCTGAATTTCCCCAACTGCTTGGGGACATTCCCTGTGCTTCCAAGTCATAGAGAAAAAATGAAAATATGCTAAGAAACAAGCATCAAAACAATACATAGAATTTAATTAATCATTAACATTGAAAAGTATTGAAAAATCTAAACTGTGATTTCTGACCTCTCAATGCATTCAGTATTTCTATTCATGCAGACCTGTTGAGACATAAATGAAGAGGCTGAATATTTAAAAAAGATATTCTAAAAAGTAAAAAAATGGTATGCAAACTGCAAAATACCATGCTTGAGGGCTCAGACTTGCAACGCAAATAGAGCTTGACTAAGCTTTATATTCTGATTTTGATCAAAGCTTTCACTTCTATAAATAGAAGAGAGGTAAGAAAAAAAAAATTATAAAACAGAGGTCTAGACAATTATATTTAGAAAGAAAATATTTCTTGTAGTCTTTGAATAATCCTCCCTTGCTGGTATCCTTAAATTTAATAAAATACTTTCTGTCCTTAGAAGACTTTTTTTCTCTGTTCCTTTATTGCTTTGTTTCTCTAGATTGATATTGTAGGTAATTTCTCTATAATTTTTCCTCTCAATTTCTCTTGTGTCGAAAGTTCTTACAAAGGTTTTGTATTCCCCTGCAATACTGTTCAGAAAATACCTTTTTCTTGTTTTCTTTATTGATATTTCATATATGCTATTGTAGTTTCCATAGTTTATGTTTCTTACATTAGATTAAGCTAGTTTCCTATATCTAGGGTAACATTTGTTCAAAAGGAAAAGAATGAAACAAGTTCTCTGCATAAGAAAAGTGAAGATGCAAAAAGGAGTCAAGGGACCAATATTTCAGATAACCAGTGATAGAAGTCCCTCAAGTTTAAACATGCAAATCCAGTGAAATCATTAAATTGTGACTTTATTTCATTAATGTTTCACCCAGGATTTGTGTGTTCATGAGAATTCATCTTTAAAGAGAAGAAAAAATGGCAGTTCAGATTTGATGTCTTTTTTCTTTAAAATGGTTGAGTGGGAAGGTTGCAGGGTGTTGGTTCAGAGACTGAACTGTTCTCTGCTGGGGAATAGAACTTGCTGGAAAAGAAAAGTTTCCACCCTGTGGCTCAGCTTAAACGGAAGCCTCAGTTATCACTCTAACACTAGTAGCATAGATTCAAATTCGTGTCATTTGTGAAATAAAAAAATCCTATGGATTAAAGTGGGCCTGGCAATGTTTGAGTCAGAACATGGTTACAATGGAATCAAACACCTGAATATTCAGAGTTTTGGTTTTCAGCATAGCAGGATACAGGCAGGTTCACTAGCCCACCCCAGCTCTGAGAAGGCCCCGGGTCACCTCAGCAGTAATTCGCAAGCTCTGCTTCTTAGTTGAGCCCCAGTGTAGTCAGTGGCTGATCTTTCTGCAAGACGCAGAAGGTTTTACTTATGACACAAAACTTTCCTTCAAGACTGAAAGAAAAAAGACCTTTTAACTAAACCCTGATTAAGTAGCCATGTGGAGAAAATAAAAGACATTTTGGGAAGATATTAAAGTCTACATTCTTTATCCTGGCAACTAGACCTGCATCTCAGATATACACATCACTGACTTAATAGCCTTACTGCCACTTTGTCAGGAATGAAGTGGCTGTTCTGCAATCCCTGTTCTGTCTCTAGAAACAAGTGAGAGTTTGGCACATCAGAAAGAGAAAGTCAGGAAAATTCAAGATAACGAGACATGGAAAGTCAGAGCATCAACACAGGAATACACTATGCAGTGTACTGTATTGAGGGAAATTCAGACCTTAAGGAAGAGCTGTAAATTTGCAAAAAACGAAAGAAAAATGGTCCCAATCATTAGAAAGCTACTTGATAAACTTTGTGTAACAGTTATAATAATGAAAAAACCAAATTCCTTAAAGAGGGAAAAAAAGGACTTCAGGAAAGTTTATGGTTTGTCCAGTTAAACACTGCTCTACTTTTAGGGGCCATAGAGAAGAGGTGAGAAAAAATTTAAGAAGTCAGTTTTCAGTTTCTGTAGTCTTCATTTATGAAAAGGCCTCAATTTGTCCCAGAAGCATCACAATACTTGCATAAAATGTATGCAAGAAGAGTAAGCATCCCTCTTTGGACATCATTCTGGGTGCTTCATAGGACTTTCATTTATCTAATGCTGTGCACTTGCTTTCTTGTCAAAAAATCATGTCAACTCCTCTTTGCCCTGCTTTTAAAGATTCAGGTACTTGAAAGGAAAGAGGGAAAAGAATTTTAATTACCACTGGGTTCAGAAACTAAAATATATTGCCATTATAAAATTGGTTTTATAATGGTATTAGAGAACTCTGAAGTTAGATAAAGAACCGGTAGCACATATTCTAGTGTTGCATATTTCTCTTATGCACAAGATAGTAGTCATAGAAGTGTAGATGATTTATTGGCGTCTGTCAAAGAGAAATCTGGGTTAAATCTATAATATTTCCTTATATCAAGGTTAGTTGCTGTGGCATGAAATTACAAGCTTAATTCCAAGGAAATTGCAAGAATATATTAGAGTGTAAATCACTGCATAACACAAAGAGTAAACTGTCAACAAAAGGAAAAGAACATGGTCCTTTGTAAAAATTTATAAATTATATCCTTTATAAAAATCAGCATTTTTCTTGCGAAATGATACTTTCTTCCTTCACCTTGAGATTTTGTAACATTTTCGTTTGAGATAAGTTGTATTTAGAGAAATATACACAGAAGCTGCAGACTTAAGACCCTTAATCAGTCCTTGTTTACTATTTTAATAGTTACTGCAGTAGTCAGAAAAATATTCAGTGACTCAGAAGGCAGAGGAAAGAGCTGATATATTTGATAAAAAATATTTAGCCTTTTTATTTCTGAAAACTAATAGACACTGTTGAGGGGATGGAGTACTCCTTTAGATCTCTGTAGGAATGCTTTTATAAGGGCCAGTAGGTCAAGAAGAGCACAAATTGCTTTTCTGCTTCGGATAGAAAGACAATATGCTTCCGACATTCTGTTGCAGAAGTTCTGGCTGAGAAGTAAGGACCTTGATTACACGGTGGAGATGTGACTGCTTTTTGTAGCAGTAAGGCAGACTGCCTTTCTGTTTTGTTTTGTTTTGTTTTGTTTTTTAAAGCGTTGCTGTAAAAAACATATTTCCTGGAAACCACAGTGGAAAGAAATCCCAGTTTCCACATATATTTGTCATTAGATATTGAATGGTTGTAAATGTAAGGAGGTTGAGCTGGGACTGCTTGCAGGTTTTAATATGCAAAGTATAAACTTCGGGATACTATCAGCTGATGCAATTCTTGGTTGCTGGGGCTATCCATGAGTAAAATGAAGAGAGATATATATTTAATAGGAAACAGATGACATACAAGTCACATCATCAGCATGATGACCAGATTTCATTCTTGCTGGGATGGGTCCTTAGTGTAATTATGTGAGAGCAGTACTTAATTTCAAAGACTAAGGAAAAAAATGTTTTGTGAAAAAGTGACCTTTATTTCCTTTCATTTTTTCTTCAGGCCATTTTGAGTGGTTAGAAGCTAAAGACAATGCATTCTATGAAACCGCTTATCTAAACAGCTCCGTGTGTCGTTGTTCCAGCAAGAACTGCCATTTTCAGTTTCACTACTCCATGGCAGATAGCAGTGTTCTCAAGGCAGTACTGCTTATCAATCAGGTAAGGAGAAACATGTGTTCATTTCCAAAAGTTAAGCATATGGCAGCCCAGCTGTTGCCAGATGAAATGAAAGAAGATACACCTGCTGCTACATGCCTGTCCCCTGAGTCAGTTCGTGCAAAAAGTAACTTGGTACCATTCCACTGGTTTGCGCAATTGCAAAACCTGGTTGTTTGCCATCTCAGCTAGAAACTAATTTGATAGGTGAATGTTCTGCAATAAGACTTCAAGGACAAACCCAGCTATTACAGAATTAAATCACTTTCAGATTTCAGAGGGGAGATTTATAGTAACAGCTTTTCTATCATTCTTCCTGTTAAGAAGATAGGTATTTTTGTCTATGGAGATATATTAAAAAAGATGCTGTTGACTCTAGATGTCTGGAAAGTTCTTGATTAAACACCTGCTTTGCTTTGCCCAAGTTTTAGAGCAGTAATTTTTCTATTCTTCTACCTATTAGTAGGTAAAACAGCCCTGTCAGAATGAAACAATCAGTAAGAAATGCTGTTTCCATCTTTCTTGCCTCCCTTACCTTGTGAGACTTTCTAATGTTAGGATGTTCTCTTTTGAAAGCCTGGTTTAATAGGTTAGTATTGATGTTTTGTACTGTTACTTAATGAAAGCAAGAGCAGTAGAGCTGCTCTCATTAGGTTAATGGCTCTCATATCTTGATGCTGGAGTTGAATTCTTATCACCCAACAATACACATATTTAAAAAATTAGATCCACTTCATTCACAAAGATAAGAAGCTAAAAACTCCAAAATGTAAAACAACCAAGAGGTCTTAAAATCAGGACAGGTAATGTAAATAATTTATTTCTTTCCAAATGTGTCTTTGAGTATTCATGAAAACCACTCCAGGCTTTTGCTCATGTTTCATTTATAAAAGCACATAGTTGTATTTTCCTATGACCCATTTCTGTGTCAGGGAATTGTAGCATAATCACTGTTCCGGTCAGAATACACTGCGTTTTGTGCCATAGTACTTGCCAATAAATTCCTAGGTATGACACTCTCAACAACCTTGAGACAGAATAGGAATATTGATTTCAGAGGTTCACCTAAGTAGCGACATCAATGGACCCAATTAAAGAGTTTTCTTTCCCTGAAAACAGAGCAAATTATGTAAGTGAAAACCGTAAGAAAACTGACATCTAAGTTCCCATAGAACTGAGAGCTAGATTGAATTAATTGATAAACTGGTCCTTACATGTGCATTAGAAGAACATTTTCTGGCATTTTTTAGATCAGTTCACTCTGTTTCCACAGGTTCTCTTAGCCCTTTTGTGTTTTAGATATTTCTCTTGGGGTGACTTTATGACACCGGGACAGTATTGAATTTCTCCTTCAATCAGAAGTGTATTTATTGCACACAAACTTATTTAAAGCTGATGTAAGTTACTGCAAAATTTGCCAGAAAAACCTTCCAAAACATAATCTTCTGCTGGTAGCTCCGAAAAAATCCCCCTACAGACTCATATTTAGGACTTCTTAAACTGAAATGAAGGGAGAGTTGGCTTTTGCACATTTTTTCTACTGAATCATTACGTTGTTTATGAAAAACAAATGAATTTTCAAAACTAGCCAATACTAAGAAACGTAAGTGAGGGTGGAGTGCTTGTTCTGACCCTGGAAGACAACAAAGCCGCTGTCCCAGAAGCTGTGATTCAAAATAACCTCTCAATTGCGTGTACCTTGAAGTTTCCTTGCACATCTTATCACTATATTTACTGAGCAAAACCTCTTGTCTTAGGATAACTCTTGCTAAATCCCAGCACTGACAAGTCTAACACACATGGAGACTGGATTACACTTAATGTTCAGTTTTGATATGTTCTTAGAGGGCAGATGCCACAGATGTTGTAAATTTATCCCTGGCTTTCCTCACCCTTTCAGCAGCGCGGGCAAAGATGAATGAACATATTTTCTAATATAGACGTTATAGTATTAGTCAGAAGAGAGGGAATTTAAATTTCTCTTGGGTATGAAGAAAGATAGGGAAAATGGACTCCTTTTGTCAACAGTAACCTGTTGTTTACTTATATTTAACTTGCAGTCCATGATAACCCTGCAGCTTTTCCTCTTTTATTGCTTGCTTGCCAAACTTCTCTTCATTAAACACTACTGCACTTGACCATTTGATTTTTCTTAATTGTGACTCATATGTCTTTGAACTTTGTCTTATTGGTTTGGAGCTGGTTTCTGTATACTGAGATGATTTTAAATTCTAATTATGTCCTTCAGAATGCTTGTAATTCCTCTCAATATAGTATTATCCACATTGTTTTAAAATTTATTTTTCATCCCCCTCTTCACACTCTCCAGTCAGTCAGCATTATAATTATATCAGGCTCTGGAAAAGACGTACGCAGAGCTCTGTTATAAATTTTTTTTAGTTTAATAGAAAACTATTGACATCTCCTCTTTGAAATAAGCTCACACTTCTATTTGCACACCCATTTTACAGTAATTTTGTCTACCCCAAATCATCACAATTTTTTTAAAGCATGTGTTATATGAGATTGTTAAAAAACCTTAATAAAGTGAAGTAACTAATTTTTCAAGTTGGTTTATGATGAAAAAAAAGAGATTACACTGCTAAACACAACTTGCTCCTCATAAGAAGCAGCTAATGCAGGTTCCTTACTTTCTAATTCTCTAGCTGCTTACAAGGTTGTTAGCAATTTTTTCCAGTGTCTTAAGGGTTGTTCAGCATCTTGGCTATAATTGCATAGTCTATATTTTTCTCTTTACTGTAATATATGTCCTTTTTTCTCCCAATTGTCTAATTTTCTACACATTCTTCTCAGGTTCTCAGAGCTTGGTGTTGATAGTAAAATATTCTTTCCAGTATGTAACCTTTACTTAAAACTTCCTAATTCCATTCCAGTTTTAGTAGTTCTGTCTTATATGTGTTTGTAACATTATTCTTCTATTCCAGTACGTTTGCATTCCCATTTGGCAATATTAACTGTTCAACTAACATAAAATATTCACAGAATCATAGAATGTCCTGAGTTGGAAGGTACACACTAGGATCATTGAAGTCTGACTCCTGGCCCTGCATAGGACACCCCAGGAGTCACACCATGTGCCTGAGAGCATCGTCCAAAGGCTTCTTGAGCTCTGTCAGGCTTGGTGCTGTCACCACTGCTCTGGGGAGCTGTTCCAGTGCCCAACCACCCTCTGGGTGAAACAGCTTTTCTTAATATCCAACCTAAACCTCCCCTGACACAAGCTCAGGCCATTCCCTCAGGTCTTGTCGCTGGTCACCATAGAAAAGAGATCAGTGCCTGACCCTCCTCTTCCCTTCCAGAGGAACATGTAGACATTGAGACAATGAGGTCTCCAGGCTGAACAGAACAAGTGAGCTCAGCTACTCCTCACACAGCTTCCCCTCAAGGCCCTTCACCATTTTCAGATCCCTCCTTTGGACACTCTTTAATAGCGTTGTATCTTATTTATATTGTGGCACCCAGAACTGCCCTCAGCACTTGAGGTGAGGCCATCCCAGTGCAGAGCAGAGTGGGACAATCCCCTCCCTTGCCCAGCTGGCGATGCTGTGCCTGATGCTACCCAGGACACACTTGGCCCTCCTGGCTGCCAGGGCACTGCTGAGTCATGTTCAACCTTCCATGGACCAGGACCCCCAGGTCCCTTTCCACGGCACTGCTTCCCAGCATCTCATTCCCCAGTTTGTACATTCAATTAAGAAAATTAGCCATCTATTAACAGACAGATAAATTTTAGCATTTTCTGTAAAAACTAAAACCAAATAAGATAATGTTGAGTCTATCATTTGCTGTTCATTACTTTTTTGTTACTACCCTTAGGTAATGGACTTTTTCTTCTTTTTATTGTCTTAATCTTTACATCTTGTATGGCTTTAAAAAATATGGAAATTAAGCAATAAAAGGTAATTTAAACTAATGCTTATACGTGCAAGCATATTTGTATCCTAATGCAGTAAAATTTTTCTGTGTTCAGCAACACTTGGAAAAGTCATGTGAGTACACTCCTCTGCAGAAGGTAAAGTTGATCCATTAATCATTGTGAGGTAACAAATAAGCCTTTGTTCCAAATTACTCTCTGAAAAGAGAAGTAGGGAGAAAATTGTGGGTGCAGTAGCACAGCAGTGCACGTATCTATAGAGAAATGTAAAAAAAAAAGTATTTTATAAATGGAGAATTTTATAAAAAGTCATGATTTCTCTTCTATCCTTCAAATCTGAGTAGCATTATCTCAGAAAAAAACATTGTGGGGAAAAGGAACATTTTAGCTTTACAAAATGTTGTTTATTAATAGTAATATATCACAGTAAGGGGAATAGAGTAAAGGTATCTTGAGCAACTGCTCCCCTACATCACCAAAATAAATCTGGAAGGAAAGTACTGGAAAAGCAACACCTTCCATAATTTAAAAGAAGGCTACTGACACAAGGAATGGCTGCTGACCATTTGTAGCAAAGAGGTGGAGGAATATGACAAGCAGGGTAAATACTACAAGTTTTGTGAGGAAGAGAAGTAATATTGGCTTACTAGAGCTGTATAAAATCAGGGGGTAAAATCTGCTTAAAATATTGGTTCATCTGAGGTGTCTTACAGCTTTCAGTGTAAATAAAAGTCCTAGAAGGTCTGGATACTGTAAAGAAAAGTAAAGTTTACTGCTACAAGCTATTTTTATTAAAATGAATCTGGGAGAAAAATGGTAATGGGGCTAGGTTTCTAAGCTGTTATCTGAATGTGAACAAAATTATAGTATTGAGATGCAACCAATCAAATACACAGCAAATACAGAGTGTTCCCCAAAAGCTATACAAATGTGTTTGAAGGGTTTGTATATGCAGGTGGGAGGGAGTATGTTAACTAAAAGCAGACATTTAAAACCACAGGCTATGGTTTTAACCTGCCATACAGTATGGCTCCTAGTACATCATCCTTTTCTGGGTCTTATATGTGCCTGATGTAGGCTAATAGATTTCCTTTGGAAGATAAATTGCTTTGTAAAATGAAGCAAGTTTTACACAGAATGAAGTGTCCTCAATATTGAAAGACTTTTGCTGAATATATTGCATAAACAAGTGGGAAAATACATCTTATGCTTATGTGGAAACTCAAGGCTTTTATTTCTGAAACCAAATATGTCATGCGCTTTATCCAATTCAATCTCTTCTGTCACTGAGTGTTTGTAATTATGGTATTTCCTTGGCCCTGTCTTGCAGTTTTCCAAAACTGATCTTTGAACACATGTTCAAGAGAGATTTAATCTTCCAGCTTTGCTAATATATCAGAATGGCCTTGGTAGGAAAAGAGCACTAATTGGCTGCACATCACAAATCATATCAGTGTTGTTCTGTTGGTCAGACCTCACAGCCAGCAGCAGTAGACAACACCTTTTTCCTCTTTTTTATATTACAAAACAGGAAAAAAGATAACTTTCCTTGTCTATAGTATTGATAACATTTCACACACCTATCATAACCCCTTTTATTAATCTCCTGTAGGATAAATTGTTTCTATACTTTCAATTTCTCTTCATACAAGAGACTTTCCATTCTTCTTATCCTGCTTTGCATCTCTTTCTGAACTGCCACTAATTCTGTAATATCCTTTGTGGAAAAGGTATAACCAATGCTTTGCAGTTTCCTAAAAATAGTCTCAATATTGATATTTATAATGGTAAGTCTGCGTGTATGTATGGCCTAGATTAACTTTTCCTGCAAGTTTTTTCTGTCTTTCTGGTTTTGCTCTATTTTGCAACTGCTTCTTGAAAAGATTTTGTGATGGTATATAAAGTTCAAATTTCTGCCTTCTTTCCTCTGTGTCTCAGTATATTCCAAGCAGGATCATAACCAGAAGCAGAATGAGTGTGAGCTACTTTTGCCAGATTATTGAATCAAAAGGGCTTGGAGTGCTTGCATAAAGGGAGCCTTACCATATTTAGCACTCGTGCTGTTATCCTTAGGAGGTGGAATGAAAATGGGAGGATTAAGGTAACTCAGTGCATAATTAAAAGTTGTTAGGTTGTACTCTGTGTGCTTGCTTTACAGATCTAAAAAAAAGTTTTTAGCACAGTTGATTGGGTAATTCTGGCAGACCCAAAATTCAGTTCTAAGAGAACTAAATCTAATTAATTACACGACATAATATAAACAGTTATTTATGAAAAGGATGTTTATGTAGAGAACACCATGGAAACATGTTGTTAATTCAGCAATAACGTGGCTTAATTTACATATTAATTAATTCTACCAAGTCTACTCCTGATAATTATATTATTAGTCTGTTTAGCCACAGTAAACATGTATTGTTTCCCCTCTCTCCAACGGACCTCAGTGAAAAGATTGCAAATGAATATGAGAAACTCTATTTTCTCACATGGACCAACTTTGTATATAGTGGTTGTTTGGCTGGGAGAGAAGAGGAGGACTGAGAGGACAAAAAATGGCCTTGGTAACTTCTGGAGAAATAAAAATTATCTTTATAACATTGTTTTCTACATTTTACAGGAGGAGCATGTCTTGTGGGAAACCAACATCACAACTAAGAGGGAATGGGTCAAAGTGAATATACAGCTACCAATAGGGCTAGAAAACATAAAGGTATGAATGAAAAAGGCATGTCCTCAATTATTGAAGATGCTTTACTTTGTTGTTTATAAATCTTCTAGGAAGCCTAAAAATTTGTTAAAATTGTGTGTCTCTTGAATGTCTTGCTGGTTTTTTCATTGCTTCAATATGAGTAAATCTCTGGTGGTAGCTCAACAAAACATCTACACAAACATGCAGACACTGCTGGACTTAATTAACATGCAAGAAAATGAATACAAATCTCATCTGATTTTAATTAGTCATCTGAGTCCAGCTCAGGTATTACCAACTCATTTAAATGTATATATACTATTAAGTGAGATGATGTAATGATGATGTTTGTGGAACGTCAGTGAAACGATGTAAACCACTAATTGAGATGTAAACGATGTAAACCACTTCTCCTTGAAATTTCAGGCATAGAGATAAATGCTAAATTGCAACTTCTTAATACTTATATTAATTTAAAAGTTCCATTTTAAGTAATTTTTTATTTACACTGATTTTTTTTGTAGTTCTGTAAATAAACATCATATTTTACTGTTTCAGCAATCAGCTGAATATATAATCTCTATGAAAGGACAAAGACTAAGCCCACTGCAGAAACTGATGTTTTGACAGATGTTAGAATGAATGCATTTCAGCAAGCTAGTAGGCTTTCAGTGTGTGTTGTTGCCTGTCTCTCTTTTTCCCACAAGGACAATTTTGAAAAAACAAGTAGATGTGTAATTAAGCTATCTATAGTATATAAAAATAAATAAACAAAAGCCTGCTCAGGTTATATGTATATAAGTAGGAAGACAAAACTGTATTCTTGTACAAAGACTGGAAGGATCCCTTGCACTTCAGGAAGGAGACGTGCTATCTTTAAATTTGTGTTTATTTCGTATTTTCAGCACAGCATTCTGCTTTTTGAACTAATAGAACGAGAATGGAGAGTATTAGAAGTCTTTTGTCATTTTGAAGAAATTGTCTCTAGTGGAAGATAATGACACATATAACTTATTTTTTAGAAAGACAAATGCCTCTTGAGATTTCACTCCAACCTAATTCCTAGGCTTTGGGGAGTGTGTTAGACCCTTCTGCTTATGCCCCAAATCACATCTATTCTAGTTTCCTGCTGTTTTGTCAGATACTCTTACACTGTGCTTTCTGACTTTTGCACATAACTACTTTCTGAGACTCACACTTGGGTCATATTCCAGCCTGTCAAAACCCACAAATCCAATTTTTATTTATTCCTCCAACATCTACTCTTGTTTCTCAGTGCTTCCTTTTATTGCCATCCTAATCTTTTTGATGAATCCAAGCTTTCTTCCTCCTGCTTGCGGATTTAGCTCAGGTGAAAGAAACCTGGAGAGCACAAATGGGGTAATTTCATTGCTTTGAGAGCCAGCATAGCTGGGCTCCACCGTGGCCAGGAGCAACAGATGTTCTTCTGGAATAGTTTCATTGCTGTAAATCAGCCTGTGCTAAATCTGCTCAGAGCAAGAGAACTCTGTCAGAGACAGAAATGCTCCTTTAATCTCTGTGTCTATGTCAATAGCAGTAAAATAAGCGGGGTGAGGGCACAGGCCCAAGATTGGTATGTGATAGTCCAAATAATTAAAGCATCAGCATGGTTCCTAGAAAGGTTTTGACCTAAGCAAATTGGCCACCTCCCATCCAGTGCCCAGAACATTTCCAGGATTACAAGCAGTTAGGGACCAACCCCACTGCAGACATTGGGTGCATCCATTTTATTTTACATGATGAAACAGTAATCAGTTATCAAGCTCTGCTGTGACAGTTGGCGTCTGAGGACAGTCTCCAGCCCATTTTATGTGCCTTTAACTGGAAATTTTTCCCTAGGGCATCTTCAAAATGAGGTTCTGAAGACACTTCAGAAAGGAAGATGGAGTCTTTAGGATATTACATTTCAGGACACATTTCTAAAACACAGGGACATTACTACTTTTTAGATAAATGTTTATGAGATTAGGAGTTTTTCTTTAAAATAAACCTTTTCTTTTTTCTACTTCATTCTTGTAATTCATTAAACTTCAGCTTAAAATTTTCTGTAATTTCAACCTGAAATAGTCATACTAAATTTCGGATTCTGACTGGAAATCTATCACGATTCTGCAATGGAAATTATGCAGCACTTTTTGCACCTAGAACTGTTTTGTGTAAATAAAAACCAGTTTCACTCTGTTGACTGTTAATGCCAATATTTTACCTGTAACAATTTACAGCTTCTGTTGAAAGGAACACTCCAGAGCAGGGCAGGTTTCATCTGCCTGAACAGCATCCAGCTCTTGGATACTGCACCTTCAGAGCCACCAGGTTTCTGCTCCCCGGAAGAACCCACCTGCAGTGATGGGCGGTCCACGGTGCCCAGATCAGCCTGTGACTCTCACCTGGATTGCTCTGATGGCAGTGATGAGGACCCAGCCACCTGCTGTGAGTGAATCCCATTGCTTAGAGAGAGACTGTGCTGAAGAGTGTTGTAAAACCTAAACAGTTCCATCCAACAAATCACTAAAAAAATATTTGAAATTTATATGGCTTCTTTTCCCCAGAATATTTAATGAAGTACAGGTTAGAGAAAATTTTCATAGCATTTTCTTCTGTCCATTGCTTTCTGTCTCTCTGTCTGCCCTCAGCATTATGTTTTAGATACAGCTAGTTATTTGTTTAATAATCTGCTGAAATGCAAAATTTACCATATTTTTGCTTAAATGTATTCCCTATATACCACTTTTATAACCTCTACTTCCCTAATTTGCAAGGGAGTGAAATCTGTCTTGGGATTTGTTGTTTGAACAGTTTTCTAATTTAGACGGTTATGAATTACTGTCAGAAAATGCATTAAGTGACATGATATTTGCACTGTGATAAAAATCACCACAGAAATGGGCCCTAGTTCAGAAGCTACATCTTCTTCATTATATTTGCAGTTGAAGGTAACTTTGTTTAGAAGCCACAGTTTCTGCTGTACAATCAAGAGTAAAAAGAAAATAATTAAAATAACTGAAAAATATCCATAAAAAAATCTGAATAATTTTAGATCTCCACGTGAAAATATCTTTAGAGAACCCTTCATTTCTATAATTACTATTATAGGGCATGCATCTCTATGTATGTTTGCCTGTGGTAGTAACTCTTAAGTACATGTCCAAGATAAAAAATATGCACATATTTAAGATACTGGTGATATATATTGCTGCTGGGAGGTACCAGTTAAAATTCTGTGTATTGCTCACGGTAGCAGGATGAAAAACGCTGATAATGTTTTATTTTCTAATTGCTTGATGATACTTCAGGAACTATTTGGGACTGAAAGCCTTTTTTTAATTCATGGTCTGAATCTTTAATTTTTTTTCAATTACTTAAATAACCATCTGGGAACCATCTCTGAAGCAAGTAATATGTGCAAATGCTGAAATAACATTTTAAATAGGGAGGTCTATCCTGTTTTATCTCTGGATAGGATCTAAGCTAACATTAAAGTCTGTAGGGGCTCCCTCTCTGAGAGCTCTTTTTGATTTTTACAAGGCTTGACTCTGTGCTGCTAGCTCTGTGTCTGTCCTTCCTCCACTGGTAGGAGCACGGAGATAAGTTCTTTGGGAGGAATAGAATGAAGGTGAATTGTACTTTCAAAACTGGACTTTATTTCTCAGCAATTTAGCGATCCCATAGTTATCTTCATAACAATGAAGAGAATTGTGGTGAACAAGTGGAAATAAAAAAGAATAATTTTTAGGTTAAAAGGATGAAGAAAAATAATTGTTGCAGTTGAAGGGAGCTTCTAACCATACTACACAAAGTGAAAATAAAGGTAACTCCAAACACTTACAGGCCTGTGTCTCAGACACTGGACATTGACACTGGGTAACCAAAAGATTACAAATTACCTAGATCTGCTCAATATTTTAAAGATTACACTGGGACTCTTGGGAATATTTCTTCCATCAATCTGATGTGTATGGGTCAGAAAAAATGGAGATTGGGCAGAAGAAGAAAAAGTCACAATGGTCTGGTGGTCTCAGCACTGTCCTTTGTGGAATCTCCAGAATTAGGGTGCCAGGACAAGGAATGATGAGAGCCACAATCAGTGCAAAACCCTCTTCAATAGCTCTGCCTAGTGTCTGTTCTGTCCTGCTGCTTCTGCAATTAACTTTGGTGTTGCTACTGGCACTGATTCTCCACTAGCTCCCTTCCAATTAAAGATACTATAACACTCAGTTGAACCTGAGATGTTGGGATTGTTTGCTTAACTATGTGTTGAGATAGTTGCGGATTGAAGAGGTATTATTTTGTTGGAGCAGTGCACAAATGTATATTCATCACCCCAAAAGAGGGTGGGAAAAAGTTCTTTTCTAAAGTATAAATAACCAACAGTAGTTGCTTATTGCTCTGACTACTGGCTGAGAAGAAGGAGAAGAAAAGAAAGCCATCTTCAAAATAGCAATAACTATTGTTAAAGTTGGCCCGTTTTAATGGATAGTATTGTCTTGGATACTTCCCACACTCCTTTTCAGGAAAGTGGACCCTAATGGAATTTAGCTACTCAGCAGTTTGGTCAGCTTAGAAGATTCATCTTTCAGAAACTTTCCACAGGTTTGAGCAAAAGAGGTGTAAAGAAAAAAATCCTCATTTATTGTTGTCCTTTATACTTTTATTCCCATTATATCCATTTTCCACAAGATTGTCCTCCATGATGTTTAGAGTTCACTATATTTATTCATATTGATTTTCAGTAAAATTTCCTATCTGGTACAGTGATGCATATTTTAGCCTTTATTAGGTCTTTTAGCATCTATCTTTGGACACATCCTCAGTAGTTTCCTTTGAGGAGGTGCTCGCAGGTACTGAAAGGACTGACAGATCTCCTACTGAATTTTCACAAAGGCAGACAGCTGTTACTTAATGTGAAGGATTCCCCTCTTTTAAGAATTTCTTTGTTTCATTATAATAAGGAATTTAAAAATAATGTTTCTCTTTGGCCATTTTGATTTGACATGAATAGTATTATAATAATACAATTTATTACAAGAACAAACATATATAGGTTTTGAAATACTTCCTCATCTTTCTGTTCGATCTCTGCTCATTTATATAAATATATATTTAAGTCTACAAGATGTTAAAAGTTTCCAAAATTAGGAAATTGTCTAGGAAACACTTATGCACAGGAGTAACCATCTTTATTTGAGTAGTTTTATTAAAATCAATGAATCTAATGAAGTGACAAATTATCAAAGTACTGATTTTACTACTAATTCTACATTTTCATGATGTCTTTTTTGGCACCTCTTACTTGTGATCACTTCTAAATTTCTTATTTCAGTGAATGATAACAAATTATGAAAACCTAGTTAATATATTCAAACAGAAAATGAGATGCAGTACTTAGATAATTTAAAGGACTATAAAGATCCCTTTCATGCTGATGCCTTTTCTTTATTTACTACCTAATACTAAAGAAGTTTTTCACTAAATACTATGTCAAATAACTAATATTTCAAACACTATACTTACTATTATTTTACATTATTTATACATAACCTTCACAACACTTATAAACCCATAAATACAAGTGAATCAGTAGCTAGCAGTCCTAGCAACCTGGAAACAAGACTAGGAAGCACTTGTTATTTTCAAGTAATATCACACTTTGATGCAGCAGTGTTTCTAGAAATTACCTGCTCATCAGCATCCATGTAAATTCAAAATTATTGTAGGGTGGGGTCATCCTACAGATATTTCTGAAAGAGGATCATTTCCATGTAGCTGAAATAGAAGCTTTCTTAAAACACTCATCTTTACCTCTTCTGATTTTAATTTAACACCTCTAGTATTACCTTAAATATGCTCAGCTTTTCATAGGATTTGTATAATTTGTGGATATAGAATACGTAGAATGAAGAAAACCTGTATAATTTTAAAGCCATGTACCTTTTACTGCATTTCATTTACAGTATAGCAGTTTACAATTGAAAATCCTTGAAATCTTCCACAGCAGATGAACTAGGATGCAAATATTTTTACTACCACCATTCAATGTTATAGTGGAAAGAGCACTTTTTATTCTGAAACACTTGTTTTACTAAACATTTGTGTGTTTTCTGTGACTCTGAATTTGCCTGAAATTGTCAGTATCTGTTCATCGAGCTGGTATGTGCATGTGGAGAACAAGGAGCTACACCCATGTTATTTTCACAGACTTGGTTGCTGACAAGCCCTGTGTAGCACTGCCTTTGTGCTTCACCAGAACAGCTCGAAGTAAACGTGATCTCTGCAGACATGAGGTTCTCTTAAGCTCTCTTAAGCCTAAGCAAGGGAACTGAGTATTTTCAGAAGGAGATGAGGCCATCTCACCTATGAGAGTTATGAGTCATCTGTCTGATGACTTATGACATAAGGAAATCGAGGCTGGATGATGTATAGACATCTGTGATAGTTCTGTATGAATCCTTTAACGAAATCTAGATAAATAAAACCAGTCACAAACTGGTAGGAAAAGTACACAGACACTCAGAAAGAAAGTATATGCCCTTCACTTTCATGAAATGACGTAAAATATTAGCCAGAAATGACAAAATATGAATGGCAAAGAGGTTCTTTTGTTTCTGTTCATACAGGTAGTTGTTACCTCAAATTCCAAAGAAGCTTAGGTGCTGCCACACTGAATGAGGGGAGCAGCCCACCACATTCAATACTATTGTTCAGGTAAACACCAACCTGATGGAGACACCATCTGAGTGCCTTCATTTGCGTTCATTTGCTTGAGTTCCCAGAGCAGGATTGAAAACCTTATGCAGTTACAGTCTAGCAAAGCTGAAGCGATATGACTTGGCTGGTAACCCAGCCTAGCTGACAGAACTGCTTAATTTTCCCCTGGGAGGATCATGAGGAACAGGGATAGATAGAGTAAGCTAGTCAAAGAAAAAAAACATTTCCATTTAACCTCCTAGTGCTCTTGAAATATATGTTTTGTTTCCTTTTTTTTCATTTTTAAATATGTTGAAAAGGGCTTGTATTAATTGAAAAATCATTTCAGTGTATTTGGTGGCTTTAGTAGCCTACACTTATTCTTGAAACTAAAGAAGTTTTTGGGGAACAATTTTTTTCCTGGTTACATCATTGGGTTTTGTAGAAGTGTTGTAATAATTCACTTCTTGACTAGTTAAGATATAGCCAAATGAATATAGTCAGTGATATATCCATATGAATAAAAAAAATTTCAAATTTGACTTAATGTTAAAATGAAAGCAAGTTGTTGTTTCCTTTCTATTTTCCTTTCTGTTTTGCTGAATTTTAAATAAATGAAGGTCTAAAATAGAGAATTGACTCATTTTCTATTCAAAATGTTAAAAACATTTCTGCAGTTTGAATCCAGTGAAATCTTCCCAGTGAAATATAAAACATAAGCTCTGGTGCTGAGATTGCAGTAGGAAGAGACACATCAGAAAAGAGCTTTATGTCAAACTTGACTGTAGTATAACTACTCAATAACTATGGGCTGTGCAGGCACTTATTTTGCAACTATGAATAGTAAAAAATTACCTATAATCACTTGAAGGTTCAGATAAAAATGTTGAATGCCTGATAGGAAAGGCACATTTCTTAAGGTTTATTAATGTTTGAGGAATGAAAAAACACACAGAGAAACTGCCTTACTTGGATTTGGAGTTTAGCCAAGGCACAGAACTTTTCTTTCAAGCTTGATTAAACATTTACAAGCACCCCTTAAGTTTTTAGAATTAAGTAGGGATAAAGTTTGAGTTCGACTGTTAATTTGGACAAGTGCATTTTACTCACAGTTGAGTCTAGATGTTCTACAACATATTTACACTTTTAAATCGAAGTATCACTTCCAGATAATACATAGGGGGAACACTTGGGTTTGGCAAGTGACTTTGGCCAGTGTTTCTGCATGACCAGGAGCTTATATAAAGCTTGTATACAGCTTTAAATTCCAAGTGAAAGGTGTAATGAAAAAACATTTTAGCCTCTAAAATGTGGCCAGCATTATCATATTCTATTTCCTCCCCACCACCAGAAGGAAAAAAAACCAAACCAGGCATCATCAACAACAAAAAAACCAAACCCAACCATGAACAGCAACAAAAAAAACCCCAAAGTGCACCACTGTGAATGTTCTCCCTACTTTATAATTGTGTTCAGACTTGAATAAAGTTTGAAAATATGACTGGACAAAACCAATTTGATTTGGGATTGTGCTTTGCTGTGTGTGCATGTCTTTTTTTTTCCCTACTGCTTATATATTCAGCCTAAAATTGATGTTTATACATTTCTTTCTACATTTATAGTGTTAGGAGAAATTGTACTACTGGCTACCAATGTAAGAAATCCTGATTTCACCACACCTCTCTTCCTGTTGAACATCAAAGGCAGTGATGGGCTCTGTCTGATCACGCAAAAGCTGTTGTTTTTATTGTGATAACAAGTCTTCTTAAGGTCCTAAATACCTCTAGTTAAAAGCAAATAATAATTTAAAAAAATGTTTCCATGCTAAATACCTTTTAGAGCTGTAAAATATTAGTTGTTAGTACCATCTTGATCCTAGTTTTATATTTAAACCATTATTTTAGCATTTTCTTCTTTGATGCCTACAGGGTCATTTATAGATGTCTTTTTGGATATTACTATCCAGACACTGCAGTCAGCTGTTTATGCAGAATACCTTTTGTGGGATTTAGGCAGGCCAGGAGAAAGAGATATTTAAGCAAAGAATGTTTTCCTTTTTGTGTCACACTGGTTCTCTCAAGACTGCTTAGCTAAGGAAAGCAAAATGCCTAGACATAGTATTAATTACCAAAACAGCCTAGTCTTGGATATCAATTTGCAAATTCAACCTTAATGTACTAGCAGTTGAAGTATAATTTAAAAGATACCTTGTGAAAAGCATGACAATTTAATTAAATAAGTTATCCGAGTTTCATTTTTAACTAAATCTGCTGCACTGAACAGAAAACCATGCACCACCAAATTTTAATGTATATGGTGAAGCCAAATAAGAGACACTGATATTTGGGGTTTATTTTGTACCTTAAGATTTAGGTGCTCAAATAACCTCTTTATTCCTGGCAAACTTTTGCCATTTAGCTTTGCTACAATGGTGCTTAAAGAAAGATGCATTTCATTTTGGTTTTGTGCAATCTGAAAATTGGAGTAATATGTGTGATAGTGTCTGAGGCTGATATGATCAGATAAATGTGCTGTTGGAGCAGAAAGTGACAAATACAGTTCTAAAGTAATGGTTGCAATTGCAAAAAGTGACCCCAAGTGTTAAGTGTAGTGCTTTTGGAAGCTGTTCTGGACCAGGAAAGAAAACTCTGAGTATAAAATTTTCTTACCAAAATAATTATTTGTACTCAATAAATGTAAAAGTGTGTGAAATTTTTATACAATTCAAATTGGTCTAATCTATACCAACTCAGAAAATGGTCTTTCACTTTGCAATAAAAATTTCTAGGCAACCTGAATAATTAATAAATTTAAATCTCATCTTGAAAAATAAATTAAATGAAAGCTTAATTCATCTTTACTTTCCATATATTTTAAGCTCTAAATACATTTGAATTTTCTCACACATTCATAACTAAATCACCAGTACAATTCTTCTTTAAAAAATATTTAATATTATTTTTATAATCTCTCAGCGGCCTATGTACAGGTCTTTACTGCTGTAGCAGATTCAGTTCGTAACTGGGCAGAAACACCAATTAAGTGTAATGGTTTTGTTCACATTTCTTACCTTCTGTGAGTTAAGGGATTTAGAGAAATGAAAAGCAGGCTTGAAACTTTAAAGAATATGAAGAAGTTTATTATTAACAGAATTAAAAATAAAAAGAAATAATACAAAATTAAAGCAAAACTGCCTTTTCCTCCAGCACCTTCCTCTTTTACCTAACTCGCACAAAGGATAATAAACTATGATTTTGGTCAGTATTACAGTTCTTGAAAGTCTCTCCAATATTTAAGGAAAAAAGATTTCTTTTTCTTCACATGGTTTCCAAACTGCCAAGAAGCAGCAGACCTGCCCAGAAATCTGTCACCGTGCAAAATATCTCTCCCATGAATCTTGCAGTCTTCCCACAACTGCCAGCATGGGCCACACATGGGGTGTTTCTTTTTTTAAGGATAAGCAAATTCCAGCCTAAAAAGCAACTGCTCTCTTCTTCACAAAATTTCTAAAAGTCTCTTACAGCTCCTAGGTGACCTGCCATGACCACTTTCCATTTTCCACAGGCTGCACACAGAATTCTCATCCCCCGCCCCCACCTTGTCTTTTTAAATGGATTAAAGAGGAAAGAACAGTTTGTGATATTACAGTTTTTACCACAGCCTGCAAGAAGTATTTTTAAGCTTCGCGCTGGGCGTGACTCCACCTTCTTTTCCCATTGCCATTTCCAGCTTCATCTCACATGACTCACTTTCTCTTCCTCTCTGACCTTGAAGCCTCCAAGCTGAAGACCTCATTTTCTTTGGCTTTATGTTGGAGAAAAGCCTCTTTCCCTTTATGCAGCTGGCTGCTTGGTGTTTTTTTCAGTTAGATATAGGCTACGTTGGTTGCAGAAAGCTCTATCAGCTCCCGCCAGGTCTGTGCAGGGCTGCATGGAGGGGGAGGGGAATCTGCCAGTCCTTCGAAGCCGCTGCAGGTGGTCTCAGCTATGCGGTAGTTTGTGGTTGTTTCTTAGCTGCCCACGCTTTGAGGCGGTTCTCTCACAGCAACCCGGGGAGCCCGTGCCTTGGCACTGGGGGAGGGGAGGGCACAGGGGGCCCAGCCGGGCCTGGCGCAGCCACCCCTCCGAGAGAAAAACCAGAAACCATATTTCCCACGCCCATGCTGCTTTCTAAATGCAAAATTGCAAGAAGCAATTGGTCTAAAAAACTGTCCATCAACTATGTTTCAACCCACTACAACTAAGATATGGTTTGTTCTTTTACAAGTAGTTTTTTTCATGGTTCTGAGTTTGATTAAGAAAGGAAGGGCCTGCCCGACCTGTTACCTGTATTCTAGAGCTTTTTATCCATTTGAATAACCTGCCAGTGAAACGTATTTGACATTCTTCAACACTCCTAGTACATCTATATACAAAATAGTCAGAGTTGTGGCATTAAACTGTTGCATCAAGTTCAACTTGTTGATCTCTTGTTCTTGTTGTTGTTGCTCTTACCACAGCTAATTACACCTTATGTGATTTTGAGACTGACCTTTGTGGATGGAAGCCACTGAGCAAAGGTGATGCTGACTGGGACATAATGAAGGAACAGGCTCCCCTTGACCGAAAACTCCCTGGCAGAGGTCATACAAATAATATGGGGCATGGTGAGACTTCTTTTCTTATTATTTTTCTCCTTCTGTCATGAAAATTCCTACTTGTAAATGGTCACAGACTGATAAAAACTGGTTTGAAATGGATGCTGCATGGTATGTAAATAACACAGGTAATGCGTTACAGAAAACCAGTCTGTTGGAGATGGTCTTTTTTAGCTGTGATGTAGTTACTCTGTCTTTGTAACCCTTATGTTTGGCTGGCGCAATCAGTGAGGAATGAGACTTAATCCAGTTTTTTTGAGATACTGACCTTTGAAGTGACAGCTCACTTTATGCATATCATAACCATTGTATACCCAATATTCACATAGGGGCCATTCTTGGAAGCATTATTTGGACAAGTAGCTTTTTGTAAAATGCAGTTAAATTAATCCATATTTTCTGGGAAAAATGGAGTGAGTATAATTTCCTTTAAAGAGTTGTCGTTCCTTCAGCCTGTATTTGCCATACAATGCATTCAGGAAATTATTATGGAAAATATTATTATGGAAAATAATTTTATTCCAGAAGAGGGCTGTTAAAAATATTTTTCCAAAGTGATAATGTTATTATAGTACACTGCATAAAAATAAAACTGCCAAGCATGTTTGTCATTGTCAAATAATATTGGCAACTATTCTGTGACTTTAATTTTATTAAGATATATCTAGTACACTGCTTCCAGTGGAGATAAGGTAACTTTAAAATCTGTGTTACAGTCCAGCGCCACTTTAATTTAGATCTAATTAATTATGTATATTATCTTCAGCCAAACCTCCACATTTCTCTTCCATGTTCATGTTAAAGAAATGTGACATGCTAAGTGTTCCACCTCAAGCATTCAAAGGTATAGGAACTCATGGATTAAAATTCCCCTGAGCAAACAGCAGTGGGTGCAGTATGTGAGTGTGTGCTATAGAATGATTCTAACTGAACAGTCATTTTTTCCATTGGTCCTCATGTGATGAAGTGCACCAAAGGTGCTACTCACTTTTCTCAGCAGCTGTTTGATATTTCATTTTGTATTGTCTCAGTGAGTGGGACTGGATCTGCATTACTGCATTGTATATAAACACTATGTTGTTACAGATACCAAACTCTCAAAGCTCCAGAGGGGTGCGCTGATCTGCCTGTCTCTTTCTCTGCTCTGGGTGCTGGTGAAATCTGAGGGATAATGTGGTCAGAATGAAGGCTGCTGGCAGCTTAAGTAGCATGTTAAAATCACCCATAAGGAACTACATGCTGCTTCACTGAAGCTGCTTTGATACCTGAATATTACAATTTTGGCTCAGTGTTGCTGAGGTTGAAGCCTCAAGCGGATATGGAGGTTACCGTGCCCCAACTCTCAAGCCCAGTAATGTTGCATTCCCCATATAGGTTACCTGAAAAGGTATTTCTGAGGTGGTTTTGTGCCCATCTATCATTGTGCCTGCTACAGCCACGACTTCAGAATTAGGATTCCAGAATCTGAGCAAGTTTTTGCCAACATTAAATTACGATCCTTCAGGCTGCAAGAGTTCCTTTTAGTACCCCAGAGTGCTCATCTCTCTCCTCTCCTGGGGAGGGCAGCAGCAAATTTTGATTAATGAAGATCTTAACAAGGCTACTGTAGAGCCTCAGCTGCAAGTTAAAAGAGGGTCCTTTGAAGTACCCTTGCATTCCAATGAGGGGAGCTTCCCTCGTGCTGCAGAGTGCAGCATTCCTGCTTGTACAGGGAGCTGGAATGGTCCCCTCTTTGTGCCAGCCTTGCTAAAGCAATGCCATTATTCACGTGGGGCTGGACCTAACCCTCGACTTCATTATGTATCCATGGGAAATAAATGGCTAAGGAGTATGACTGCGGCAGCACAATAGCTGATTTTCCAAGATGTAAGGCAATATGTGTAATATCAATGCTCAGAAAAGACTGAGCCTTTAGTGTTGTTTTGCATAGACTTTCATGAAAAAGTCTCAGTATTCAGCAAAGGCAGCACTGACGGCATTCAAAATATGCTGCTTTAGGGGCCCTTGAAAATGTTTATCCTTCCCTACCTTTGTCTGAAGCACATCTGCTGTAGTTCAAATCCAAACGCAGTGCATTTGCCAGAGTTCAGATTAGATCTTTAATTAAGCTTTCATCCCCACTAGCACAGACAACAATGTCAAGTCTGTGGACCCCATGAGAAAATATAGCTTATTCGATTGGCTCCTGTGGTCTGCAACATTGTTAGCATGCTTAAAAGTGGCTGGGCTGTGCTGAGAGTGAGTACTGTACCCTAAAGGAAATAATTTCTGGTTTAAATTCTGTTTGAAACATTATTTAAGCCAATTAAAATGTGTCCTTTAGGGATCTTGGCAGAGCTCTCTGTTGTTTGATCTCCAGGGTGCTCTGTGTTGCAGCTCCTCTGCTCTCCCCAGTCCATGCAGAGAGTGGATGGGCAATGTGTGAAGGTGATGGGTAATAGCTGTAGTGTTTTGAGGCTGGAGATCTTAAGGTTTTTGCTTGAAGAGAGCTGATAAAAAATACTTCCAGTGAGTCTGCACAGTAATGCTCTCAGAGAAGCAACATCTGAACTTCCTTCAAGGGGCTCTGTAGTCACTTCCTTGGGTTTAGGTGCTTGCAGACACCATGACAGGGTAGTCTTAGCAGTCTTGGCTGCCCAAACAGCCTTATTTTCTTCTCCCTCTCTCCTTGTCTTTGGAATCAGTCATGATAATTTTAAAAGAGGGAAGAGCTAGGAGCATTTAGCAATTCTGTTTTTAATTTGCCCACATAGACACTGGTTGTCACAGCCTGTTACAACATCCTCCTCATTATCCACAGAGACTGAACTGATGGCAACGCAGTTTAGATTGTTCTGATTTGTGAATAAGCTTTATGTGTCTCATGAAGCATATAGTTACCTCTCTGAGGTAGCTATTTGCCATTGAAGCATGACATATTTCTCATACTCTGAAAAAATTTGTTTATAGGAGCATTCATTTACTTCAGTGGATCACATCAGATAAAGACAAAGATGGCCGTGTCTCATCTGGGAAGCCCTTTCCTTGTCAAGCTGTCTCCTGGGCTCTCCTGCTGCCAGGTAACAGTTTGATATTAACATTAAATATGTACAGCAACTATTCACTACAAGAAAACATTCACAGCTGTATTTTTATTTGTCCTTTTGGCCATTGAGTAAAATAAATAGGTACTGTACAGTTTTACAAGTTTTTTTCTTTCCTGAGGCTTTTTTTTCTTTTCTATTCTACAACTTTTCAAAGCTTATGCCATACTGGGGAGGAGTGAAGTTGTGTAGTTATGATGTGTTTTTTTTCTGATAGTGTATAATCCCCTTCTGATTTAAAAAGTCAGAGAAAAGAAAAGGAAAAGACAGAGAAAGCTTGCCAAAATAATTTTCTTTTGTTCAGTCGAAAAAAGAGGCTTTAGAGAAACAAAAGAAAATGTAGACCAGTTGCCTAATTTTTCAGACTCAATGTAGAACAGAAACTGTTAATTCCACTTAAGAAAACTTTATTCAAAAATAAAAATGTCAGAAAAGAAGGAACTGCACTTAGAATGCCCAAGAAGTGCGGAATTTTATTCCAGCAGGATCTAGGCTTCTTAGGTTATATTTCATCTAAGGGACCAGAAACAAGTGCTAAATCTGTTTTTCTTGAAAGTGTAGCTCACTTGGACTACACACATCAGTGAGTTACCAGATCTCAGCTGAATAGTTACAACTTGCAGCTAAGGAGTAGAAGCCTCTGAAACAATTCAAGAACTGTGCCTTGCTGTCATTTAAGATACTCTCACAGTTCTTAATCTTCACGTGACTTCTTAGTGTTATAAAACATCAGAAATAAAATAGATGCAGGAAAAACTCGAGCAGAATGCTGCTGCAGGGAACTCAGAAGGCCTGAACCATTCCATCGAAGGCCTGGGACACCCAACAGCCTTTGTATTCACAGTGCATTTGTTTAGACAGTTTCATCTCTCTTTTGTTGACTTTGATGCTGAGTATATAAGCACCTTTCAGATTCAGATTAATTTATCTTAAAAACACTTAAGGTAAACTGGGCGCCACTGATATGTGAATCAATTAATTATTCTGGTAAAGTCTGTTGCAGAGTTTGGTCTGCATTCAAAATAAACATGAATGCAGTGGGGATGCACATATTTTTCTCTACTTCAAAGTCAGAAAAGAAACAAGTTTTATTATAAGCATGCATGAATTGAAGGAATTTAAAATTCTCAGATTCAACAAAAGCTAGAGCAAGTTCTTACCTAGCTGTACATGCCTGTCTGGAGAGTGTTTTTGAAGACTGGAAGCCTGGCTTTCTGCCACATTTTCCCAGCAGACTTTTATTTCTGGGAAAGAGCAAGGAGTAGATGTTGCTCATTAAGATGTGTTATGTTCTCTGCCTATAAATGTGAGATGATGCCCTCTGTTGGATGTCCCACTGAGAGGATAAAAGGATCCACATAAAGAGATCTATCTTTATTATTAGCTTTACAAGTTCTTTAGCTCCAGTTGTTAAACAAACAAACAAAAAGAGGAGTTGAAGGATAACATTAATATTGTGCCTTTCTGGTTAATTGAAGCGTAGAAGTAACTTCTTTCTGCAGCTTCTTGTAGCTGGGTCTTTTTGTAGATGTAAGGTAAGGAACATCTTCATTTAGCTCAAGGTTTTGGAGTTGTAGAAGCAAATTTCTGGCCCCAGCTCTCTGTTTATGGCTCTTTAATGGACACAGTAGTCATTGTATAGTAGAACATGTAAACATAGAGAAGGAGGATAGCATTATTTCTCACTTAATGAAAACATAAATTTGTTTAAAAACCTGTTTGATAGACAAAAGCCATCTAAATTGTTTGGAGTGTAATTCCACAAAGAGCTCATTTTGGAAAGTGTTTGTACACCTGCTGCTTTCTATTTCTTATGCTTTTTGCTGAGGGAAAGAAATTTACATGAAAGTATTTCAATGTATTAATAAGTATCAAGATTATTTTATATAAGACATGATTTTCATGAATGGTGGTAAAAAGAAATGTTGAGAGACTGAGTCTACCAGACATATAGCCAGAAGATATTAGAAAGTAGCTGTGTATTTTAACAGGAATATTTCTGAACAACTGATCCAGCTCTTGTTTAACCTCCATGAAGATTCAAGTATTATCAATATCGAGGCTTTTGCAGACACTGCAGTTGAAGAAATTTTAGTCTTTCACTGTGTGGAGGAGCAGGAAGGACTCAGGGCAAAAGAAAAAAATTAGTCTTTGAAAATTTTATTTCTTCCTTAGTTCTCCGCTGAATTTTTGCCTGGCTATTATTTAAAAAAAAAAATTAAATGTATCAGACTTACTCTGTATTGCAGGGGAATAAACTGAGATTCTCACTGTTTTCTGATCTTTTCTGCCTCACAAGCAGGCTCATTCACCTCTAGTCATTGTTTTTTCCTCTCATATATTAGTCAATCTGCTTGTTTCAGGAGATGAATAGATTATTTTAAAAATCTGTCTTCAGATCTTATTCATATATATTGATTGTGGAAATAAAATATGATAAGATCTCTTTCATATGAGAACCTCATGATTGCACTTGAGATTAACATTCCTATAAAACAGTCATATATTAAACATTTGTGAAGAAAAATAATCTTTGAGATGTTTCTAAGTACTTACTAAGATAAAGAAGTTAAGGGTTAAGTAGTATCATTCAGTCTGCATAAGTTGATAGATACAAGTTAAAAGTAAATTGTAAAAATAAGCTTTACTTTTAAATATGGTTTTGTCTTTAGACATGATACTGCTCCTCACCATGCTATAATTTCAAACATCCCCATCTTTTATGCCAAGCCTGTGTTTAGACCTGTCATGTCATTCTTTGTTATAATCTACGTATATTACTTGGTACTGAATTTATTGCAGATTGATTATATCATTTTTTAAAGCTTTTCATTAAAAATTCTTTCAACAGGTAAGATTTTGGTACTGGTTATCTCAGGATTCCCAGCTTTCCATCTTTAGGAGGACTGCATTAAATGGAAGTTTGGAAAAATTACGTGACATTTCAGGATTGCCTGAGATGAATTGGACAAAAGTGAATATACCTGTAGAAAAGGCAGCTGAGGAATTACCTTTTCAGGTAATTAGAAATCACATTTACATTGCTTTTAAAGAGATATTTTACTTTGGCCTTTAGAATTAATCTACTTTTTATGATGAAATATAAAAACAGAATTTATATTCTTTATTGCTCATGTGAAAAAGAATTTAATTTAGCTATTTCCATAGGTGCAAATAATTAAGAGCATAGCCATTGTTTCAGTATTCTATGCATTAGAATAACTTTTTGTAACATCAAGGGACCCTGAAGATTATTTAGTTCCAAGCCTCATTGGCAAGGACCCCTTTTACTTCACCAGGTTGCTCAGAGCTCCATCCAGCCTGGCCTTGAACACCTCCAGGGGTAGGGCATCCACAACTTCTCTGGGCAACCTGTTCCAGTGTCTCAAGTAAAGGATTTCTTCTTATATCCAGTCTGAGCCTACTCTTTTTAAGTTTGAATCCATTCCACTTGTTCTGTTACTACATGACCTCGTAAATATTCCCTCTCCATCTTTCTTGTAGGCTCCCTTCTGGTACTGAAGGCTGCAATAAGTTCATTCCTGAGCCTTCTCATTTTGAGGCTGAACAAACCGAATTGTTCCAGCCTTCCCTCATAGGAGGGGTGCTGCATCCCTCTGATCAACTTGGTGGCCTCTTCTGCACTCACTCCAACATATGCTGCGGACCCCAGGGCTGAACACAATACTCTACATGGGGTCTCACAAGGGCAGGGCAGAGGGGCAGAATTCCCTCTCTCGCCCTGCTGCCCACACTACTTTTGATGCAGCCCAGGCTTTCTGGGCTGTGGGTGCACATGGCCAGCTCATGTCCAGCCTCTCATCCACCCGCCCCCCAGGTCCTTCTGGGCAGGGCTGCTCTCAATCCCTTCATCCCCCAGCCTGGATGGATACTCGTGGTTACCCCAGCCCAGCTGCAGTACCTTGCACTTAGTCTTGTTGAACCTCATGAAATTCCCATGGGCCACTTCTCGAGCTTATCCAGGTCCCTCTGGATGGCATCCTGTCCTTCAGGTGTGTCAGCTGCACCCTCAGCTTGGTGTCACAGGCAAACTTGCTGAGCATGCATTTGATCTCATTGTCTATGTCATTAATGAAGATATTAAATAACACTGGTCCAAATACAGATTCCTGAGGGACATCACTGGTCTCTTATGTTCATCAAGACTCTGTGCCCTTGACCACTACCCTCTGGATCTGAGCAATTCTTCCTCATGCAAGCAATTCTTTTTCTAACAGTCCATCCATAAAATCCACCTCTTTCCAATTTAGAGAGAAGCATGTTGTGGGGGCCATGTCAAAGGCTTTACAGAAGTCTAGATATGGGACAGCTGTAGCCCTTCACTGATGCAGTTACTTCATCACAGAAGGCTACTGGGTTGGTCAAGCAGGACTTGCCCTTGGTGAAGTCATTCTGACTGTCTTGAGTCACCTTCCTGTCCTCCTGTGCCTTAGCATAACTTGCAGGAGGATCTGTTCCATGATCTTCCCAGGCACAGAGGTGAGGTTGACAGTGCAGGAACTTCAATTTGCAATCTATCCCTACATTTACTCTACCACATTGCTAACTTCAGCAGGCATAGTATAGATGGATACAATTAAACGGTGTTGTAAATCATCATATTTGGTAACCATGAATAGCTAATTTCAGAAGATATTTAATTTTTATGTGTTCCAGCAGGAAGACCATTCATTCAACAGTGATGACTTTTACCAGTTTTGATTGAAGCAAGGTTATCTGGGTTGCATAACTTTCCCTAGGTAAAGGTGGTTATGGCTTTGACAGTTGAGGAGCAAATTTCTGACCTGATCAAATCTCAGTTGTAGTTTCTCCTGGCTAATGTTCAGAGTTGGTTGTAGGCACTATTTAGTTCCTGTGCAGATGTCATAAATTATAAAGGAATATATAAATATGTGTGTGTGTGTGTTTGTGTCTTTTTATCATGTCACTTTTAATGAATTAAGTTAATTTTCTGTCTTTGCAGATTATTTTGCGAGGTACTATTCTAACGACGAATGCTGCTGTTGCTATTGATGATATCAGTATATCAGAGGAATGTGTAGTTGTGAATAGATCGCTTCCAGGAATCAGCCAGGAAAGTGAAGGCAAGTTTCGTGGTTTTCAATACATTTTCCCCTATGTCTGTTACATATAAGTCTGATTTGACTGACAACTTCAAGATACCTCTAATAAAGTAGAGGATAATCTGAGGAAAAAAGTCCATATGCTGTAACCAGTCATCTCCCTGGAAGTGTTCCAGGCTGCATTGGTTGGGTCTTTAACTCTGCCCATGGCAGATTAGATGATCTTTAAGGCCCTTCCCAATCCAAACGATTCTACGGTTCTATAATGAAGGTTTTCATCCTTGTGTTATACACTAGCTGCTATAAGAAGTTTGCACTAGTTCTGCAAAGGGAGCTCTGGTGGGAATTTCCTGATACCACTCACTATGAAGTACCTGCTCACATTCACATTTGGATGCAGAGGCAGAAGCTAAGCGTCCTATATTTTCCAAAGACCAAATTCTGCTGCTTTACCTTTAGGGAAAGAGGCTTCTCCCATCATTACTGCTAGATATCTGACATATAATGAATGCCCACCAAAATTGTCTTTGTACTCACACTATGTAGTTTTCAAGTGCCAATGGATGGAAATATAAACCAATGTAACCTTCTGTCAGACTGCTGCTTCTGGTCCTCTTGATGCTAAGAGCTGCTTTTCAAAAATGGCATGGGCACATATGCAGTCAGGGGTAATGTTAATGAGTAATAGGGTCAGGTATCTGAATTTAATGACCAAAAATTTAAAGGCATAATAGAGAACTTCAGTGTTGTGTTTTTAAGGCTTTTCTGATCCCTCTATACAGTCAGGTTGAGGTAGTTAGAGAAAAATTAATTTGCTTTCATTATTTTCCCTAAAACTCCCTCATTCACCTATTAATCACAAAGATATTGTTTCTAGAATGGTGGTTTTTTTAAAAAATTCCTGTATGGATAGAAATATGGGTATTTTAAAAAGTTAGGTTAAACAAAAAAGATGAGAATTTACACATCATTCCTCTCACTTACTCCCTTTCCAGAAATCTACTGAAGAAAAACCAGCAGACCCTGGCGCTTTTTTTCCCCCATTAATTGAAATTTGAGGTGTTTTCTAATGTGTCAGTTGTGGTGCAAGCTAGTAGTGGTGCAGCACCCAGCTTGGGCTTTTTGCAGCTTTCATTGTGACCTGAGCACAGAGAGAGCATGGCTACAGCAGAAAGGTTTGGTGAAAAGCCCGCTCCTGGCTTCAGGGGAAAGAGCAGGGAGATGTACCAGCCTCTCACCTCTGAACAGGAGCCTGGCTCTGTAAGACTAAGGTGTATTTCATAACTTTTCACAAGCAATTTTGAATATTGTGGGGAGTAAGATGTAGTTTAAGACCATCAGACATTGAGATCTGCTGGGTTTCTTATCAACTGTGAGATAATCTAGCACACTGCATAGATGGTGCCCCGTTCCTTGTGCTGAACATGTTGTTATATTAAAGAAGATAAAAAGTACTTCTTATAATTTTATAAATTTGTGTTTTTACTTACATGTCCTGTTCTGATTTTTAAGGGGAAACAGAATCTGCAGATGCTAATGCTTCATCTTTTTACTGTCCAGCAGGATTTTTTTCATGTGGGGATGGGCACTGTATTTCATCTGACAAATTTTGTGATTTTAAGCCTGACTGCCCAAATAACCATGATGAAACCAAATGCCGTAAGTGAAAACTTTAAAATCTGTGTTGTTAAGCTCCTGTGACTGTGGTTCTTTGTCCTATTTGCAATGCTTTCATGACTTTATAAATCTTGCAATTTAATTAAAAGTAAAAGCTCTTGAGAAATAGTTACTTCACTTTGGTTTTGTTCTGTGATTTTTCCCCTTTTATTTTCTGTAGCAACGACTTCCCTCTTAGCATTAAAACCAGAAAAGAAGGTTTTGATTAATTATTTAGTAGAAGCTCCTGCTTAAAATATAGTATAGTATTTTGTAATTCTAATGCACTCGTCACAGACTTGCATTCAAATTGTATATTTTATATACTTACTTTTGATGTGAACATACCACAGCTGTACCACAGCTGATCACAGCTATAATTTAAGCTGAGTCAGAATTTTACGCTTGGATGTGCTGTGACTCCTGTCAGGGCTGCATGCCCGGGCTTTCTCTGCATGGAATCAAACACGTGGGAAAGCAGAGGGAGGTGATGCATCTCGGAATCCCTCTCCACTGTACAGTCAGCAGGGAGCTTAGAACTGTCTCAAGGTCTCTAATATGTACCTTCAAAACTCTTTTTGATTCATTCAGTTTCCTGCTTTGCATAAGAAATCACAGTTATACTTTGCACTTTTGAAAATGAGTCTCTAGCTTTGAACTATCAACTTTGCTGTAGAACTTGTGATACATTTTCAAAAGGAGTTGCCACGGGCAATATTTAATGCAAGTTTTCTTTTTAAAAATAGAGCATGGTGCTTTCTAGCACATTCAAAACAAATGACAGAAATATTGTAGACAAGATCCTCAAATTATTTTCTGTGCCCTGTTGTGCATCAAAAAATGTAAACTTCAGAGATGCTAATACAATCCAAATTCACTGTTTATATTTTATGGTTTTTATTTGGAGATTTGAGAGTTGTTGCTCAGGTAAACAAAAATCTATTTGACTATTAGCAGGTAAAAGAAATATTTACAGCTTCAATGAAATTTCTCTACAATTTTAGTATGGAATTTTTCTCAGCTAGAGCACTGGTATTGAGGGTTTTAGGTGTTTAGAAAGACTGGTATCCAAAATATACAGAACTCTGAGGTATAAAACTGCATTTTGTTTTATTAGATAACAGTTTGCCTAGCTAAAATCAGAAATAACTATTAAATGTTCACTATGCAGAATATCTTTCCTCTTGTGAGCCAGAGTAAAGAAAATTCTGATATTACTGTAGCACAGTTGCGGTTGGAAGGGATAGCTGAAGATCACTAAGTGGTTAAACACCACCCTGCTCAAAGCAGGGCCACCAGAGCAGAATGCCCAGAGCCTGACAGAGTTAGGTTCTGAATATCTATGAGGATGGAGACTACCCAGCCAGTCAGAACACCCTGTTCCAGTGTTTGAACACCCTTACAGAAAAAATAGTGCCTGTTGCCTCTTCTCATTTCACTGGGCACTACTGAGACGAGTTTTTACTTCTTTACTCCCTCCCTGCCCATGTTCGTCATATTAAAACTCTTATAACACTCCAACATTTTTTGAATTTACTTTGTTTTTTCTTTACTTATGCTTACACACCTTATGCAGCATTGGATTATGATAAATTGGATTGTTCTCCTATTACCCTTTTTAAATTCAGGTACTGGGTATTCGTTCTCTGACCAAATAATAACACTTCCAAATCAATAGTTTAATTAAAAATGTTCTAAGTAGATTTAGCTGCATGCAACTTTCACTGCACTGTGATAGCAATAAACTGGTAGCTTTTAATCAAGAAAATTAAGAACTGCTGGGTTTTTGTGGCCATTTGTATTTCCTTTTAACTATTCAGCTGGTGTTTCCATATCAACATTACGCCTTTGGGTGAAGACAAATGTCCAGCTAGGTGTTTAACCAGTCCTAGACTAGCCCTAGTTACAAGTTGCCTATCTGGCAACTGAATTTCTCTTTCTTTTTTCTCTAATTATACGACTGAAGAAACTTTTATTATACCCAAGTCTCATTTGTCAAGACAATACATTAACAATGCCATGCTAAAGGTTAAACTTTGGAACCATTCTATTTATGGTGATCTTTGCTCTAAGTATATTGCTGACTTATAAATCATTGTTACTGCTGAGCTGGCTCAATGTGTGCTAGCAGTATGGCTTGTAATGTGGGAAGCAGAATGTAGGTACACAAAGGGCTCTGCAGGAAGTTTGGCAAGTTGACTGTTTCCAAGCAATAAATTTACCTTTCAGCACATTAGTCTGGTAGTCTACAGCACTAGAATAGCTCTTATAATTATTTTTGTATAGTATTTAATCATCATCATGCTAATGTACTGCACCTTTAATTTCTATATTTTCTTTGCATATTCCTGCACTTGGGTGCAAGCATTTCATATTTCTCAGGCACTTTTCCTTATTTCAAAACTTGGCTAAACACAGATTTTTGTTCACTTCACCTTTTCCAACTACATTTTTTCTTTAATCAATATTAACATTTTTTTTCCACAGTGTTCCATCTGATAGTGATTTTATGCACCTTAGTTTTTCTCTTTATATGAGAACCAGGCAGGGATATTACATGGGCTTAAAATGTCTTTCAAAACATGTTTCATTTAAATCTTATAATCTTACATTCCAGTAAGATGATTTACTTGAATTCTCAGGTCCACTAAGTCCACTGAATAAGCAAGGTCTCCATACAATTTTCTTATCTCTCCATATCAATCCTTGAGACATCTCTTGGTTTTCACTTCCACTCAAATGAGTACCTTTCTTTCTGTCAGGCTTGTAAGAATTCAGTTGAAGATTACCACTTCTGGGACTGCCAAAATGTTTTCTTTCTTGAGTGCTGCTACCCTTTACTATTAGATCACAGCTTTTCTTCTACAGATGAAGAATTTACTATGGTCATAAAGCTTTTATACTTGACTTCCATGCATTAAAGCAGGAGAGAAAAGTGACAGCCTTTTTCAAACTGCAGATTTACAGCAGTGACCTAACATACCTATCACATTGTGTGCTTGTGCTCTGGAAGATGAATGTGCAGCATGAGTTCTGCAGTCTACATCCTATGCATTTGGTGGAGTTTAAATGTTCACTTTTGCACCCTAAGAATTATGTTGATGGAATAGGAATAAGATCAGGTTGGAAAGCAATCTGGTAACATAAATGTATTATTGATATTCTGTCTGACCTTTGCTAATTTCTCCCTTATGCTCTATCTTTTGTATCTGTTATTTTTTAACTCTGTCTACTTATGGTGTGGATTATCAGGAATAATTATACAGGTTTCTATATAGAATAAATATGAAATAATTTACCTTTATATAAAATAATTTACATTTATGTAAAATACAGCATATTTTCACAGGTTTATCCATGGTTACCTGGTTTGAGGTATGCCAACATGACCTTGTGCAGTCACTGATGTTTTGAGGTATACCTGTTGTAGGACTGACAGTATCTATGGATAACATAGCCATAGATACTTTGAGGTGTACTTTCTCTAGCATGGACTTAGCATTTGGAGTTACACCTGCTGCCATGCAGACATAACCATGGCCACAGGTGCTTCGAGATGTACCTGCTCTGGCATGGGCTTATTCTCGGCCACAGACACTCCAGGGTGTCCTGATCTCATGTGGCCTCATCCGGAGGTCACAGTCCCTTTGACTCAAGTCGGCACTGGAGTTGCAGCCTGTTCCTCCCAGTACAGCAGCAGCAATGACCTGGCTGTCTGCCAGCAGGCACGTCACCTGTGTTGTTATCAAAATGCTCCCAGGCACAGCAGAGCAAGGTGATAGGCAGTGCAGCAAGCAGTGAAAGCAAGAGGCAGCCACTAACGAGCACCAGGCTCTAATAAACAGTCAGGAAAGCAGACCCCATGGCACACAGGAGTGTGCCAATTAATATCTAGAAATCAATATAAGCTGTAAATTTGATCCAAAACATTCCAATCATTGTCTCAAACCCTTCAAGTCACATGGGCCAGAAGGGACTGCCATGGTTGAACATCAGCTGGCAGCTCAGCCCCACATAGCTGCTCACTCACTCCCCTGGTGGGATGGGGGAGAGAATCAGATGTATAAAAGTGAGAAAACTCATGGATTGAGATAAAGACAGTTTAACAGAGAAAACAAAAGCCATGCACACAACCAAAAAAACAACAAGGAATTCATTCACCACTTCCTATGGGCAGGCAGGTGTTCAGCCATCCCTGGAGGAACAGGGCCCCATTACACATTACGGTGACTTGGGAAGGTCAACACCACCACTTGGAACATCCCCCACTAGTCTGTTGCTGAGTGTGGCACCATATGATGTGGGCTGTCCCTTCGTTCCGTTGGGGTCAGCTATCCGGGCTGTATCTCTTCCCAACTTTTTGTGTATTCCCAACCTCCTTGCTGGTGGGGCAGTGTGAGGAGCAGGAAACACCTTAGCTCTATATAAATGCTGCTCAGCAATAATTAAAATATCCCTAAATAATCAACACTGTTTCCAGCACGCATCCAAAATACAGCCCTTTATCAACTACTGTGACAAAAATTAACTATACCTCAGCCCAAACCAGCATATACACATGGTATTGTTTTGTATTTATGTCCAAATGAAAGATACATTTAATAGTTATTATTTCTATGGTGTACAATTTAGGGCAGCACAAACATGCTAAGGCTAGCCTTAAATTAATTCATAAACTGGACATAATCTGTATGTTTGTACAGAGTTTTATGTACCTTAATTTGAGTTAGAAGGCAAGAAAAGAGAAGGATGCATGTGTTGGTTCTTAAAAACTACTTTTGTAGCATAATTGTTTAAAGATAAATATTTGGTTTCTAATGGCTACCTTCATATAGTACTAAAATCTCAAACATTCCCCATATTTTCCATTACTAATCTTGGCAAAGCGTAAAACTTCTGCTGTAATTATACAGTAACTCTTCCTAAATCTCATGTTCAGAGTCAAGTCTTGCATACCAAAATCTCTGTCTCATATGCTTGCTACTCCATTTCAGCCAGACAAATCAGTAATTTTTAACGGTGAGACCGGAAACAACAGATCAGAAAGATGGGCTTAAGTTCAAGGAGTGAAAAGGTTGCCAGTTTGTAAACTGGACAAGGTACCTAATACTGGAAGCGCCTAGATAACTGCATAAGAATCAGTTCATGGAAGTTAAATGGGGAAGGGGTGGGACTAAAATCCCATCTACAGAGAAAGGACAACACCTTTCACAGTGGACAAGAAATAGCTGCAAAGGCTGCACTGCTTGAGTTTGCTGGTACAGCAGAAAAGTAACCATGGGGCTGGAGGAAGCCAGGGCAGGAGGGACCTCAACTGCTCTGGGGGAAGGACTGAGACCAGCTGATTAAAGTGCCTCTGATACAATGTAAGGAGCGAGAACAATAATAGAAGGTTAAATGTGTGGTAAGAGAGAATAAAACAAGGAGAGAATGGGAATGAGGAATACAGGTGTGGAGCAGTGATGGTTTGGGAGGGATCAGTACAAAATGTGGCCATTAAGTGACAAAGAACTGAGACTACATGAGAGGACCTGGAGCAGGGAGCTGCTTGGGGAAATGAGATAAGAGAGTGAGGATTTCCAGTTTTCTAGTGATTCTAGGACTGAGAGAAGGGGTCACAGAAGAGCAGTTGTGTTACAGGTAAAACAGGAAATAGGCTGTGGAAAAGAAGAGCATTGAGGAAAGACCAAGGGCGTTTTTCTGAGAGAGACCACACACACTTTCAGAATTTCTATAGAACCCAGAAGTCATAAGTCTAACTTGTCTACTTCTTTCAGCAAATACCTACATAGTATTTTTGGGCGAAATCTATGTCTCATTGCATAGTTACTCTTATTTGGTTTCCAGTAAATTATGCACTGTGATAACAAATATTGAATGACCCTCAGTGGCAGAGAAAATAGGATGAGTAACAAGAAGACCTGATACAGACCATTGGATCTTATTTTTGTATAGTTCAGTAAAACCAGGAGCTTTCACTTCAGTTTTATAGAGTATTTTTAGAATTTTATTTTCCCCCTGTAAAAATCTCAAACTTTGTAAGTCCTACAGCTGAGTTAGGAGACGTAGTGCAGTTAGTTGTTAAAAATATAAGTGCACAGTGAAATCACTAGATTTATTTATAACAAAATCTTTTTACTCTGTGTATTTTGCCTTCCCTTCATGTAAAGCTATTTCTCATTTCACTAGTGATATACACCTCTGTGTTATGTACAAGTCATGTCTGTCTAATACATGAAAAGCCCATATGACTGAATTCGCAAAGAGATCTGTTGCAATTTCCTGGCTATTGAAATGGATTTCCCAACAGAATTTAGCAAAAGAAAATGTTCTGGAGTGCTTTGTTCCTGTAGCCATCTGTAGAGCAGACTACCATATCTATTTTTTTAAACCTTTATGTTTTAAGTGTGGATTTTTTGGTTTTGGTTGTTTTGCTTGGGGTTTTTTTGGGCGGGCGGTGGGGGTGGTAGTTATTTTTTTTTTATCGTAGCAGTTAATATTTGGAGATAAAAAGTGAGGGAAGGGGGAACTCTGCCTTGGATTTTGTAAAGATCAAACTTGTTTGATCTTCAAGTTGTGACTTGCTTTTTGTTTTTTGCTTCTTTGTTTGTTTGTTCCAGTTAGCAATACTTCTTTCTGATGAACTTTTGCAGTAAATTTTAAACTGATCTCTCTTCAGTTTGTCACTGTAAAAATTAAGCCAATGCATCTGCAAAGTACGGTGGTATTTGATTGAGTGTATATAATGAAATTAGTAAATAGTAGCTGGGATAGAAAACATAAAAATGGGAAGGAAGATGTGTGTTTCAGTGTGTTTGTATTATAAAGAGGGTTAAAATAGTTTAAGATGACTGTGTCCAGAGTTAAACTGGTTCCTAGAACTGATGATAATTTTATTTTTGCCATCTAGCAATAAGTTCCTAAATTTATCTTAAAATTGCGGATTAAAAATTAGTGTAATGTTTATTGGCATATTGGAGCCTTTAGAAATAGTTTTTAAGTAAAAGAAAATATTATAAGCCAGTAATGATGACGAATATCTCTTCACCTGGATTTTTTAATTTATGGTGTGTTGCGGCGTGGTGGCTGAGGGCGCCGTGACCTTCCTGAAGGCGTCTCCACGGGGTCTGGAGTCACTCCTGCAGGGCCGCTGCCCTTCCAGCTGACGAGCTCGGTTGCACCAAGGCTCCCGTCCTGTCCCGTCCTCTGAGCCTCCATTTTCTGGGTGGGCCCCCGGAGGGGGCAGCTCAAAAGGGACCAGGCTCCCATAGGAGTGAAGAGGTAGCATCAGCTTTAGTCAGAGAAGCAGCAGGCACTCACGCATGCAGGCGGACGATGAAAGAGTCAGGAAGGGTTCTGGCATGTTCTTGCACAAGAGGATTTATTTGAACCTCACGGCAGGGGAGGTTAGGAGCCAAAAACAGAATGGAGGAAGGGTTTGGGGCTTATATAGGTTTGCAGGGCAGGCCGAACATCAGGATTGAGGGTACTGGGGTGCAGGAGCGGTACAGAGACTGGGTTATGGCAAGGGGGCCAGTAGGAATACTGCGAGGGAGGTACAAGGGCCAACGGGGAATGCAGGGAAGGGAAAACACACATGTAAGGAGTAAAAGGGGGCAGGGAGAAACAATGGATTAATCAAAGGAACAGAACTGGGGCACATAATGTCCTTAGGAGAAGCCTGCCTCTTAGGCCTGGGGGAAGACCCCCTGCCACAGCCCCCAATGGGCTGGGTCACCGCAACAGTGGTGCATTCTGTATAAACTTACACAAGCTGAAAGACAAGGGGATATTTTGGGGGTTGTAGAGATTTATGAACTTCCATTCCCAAAGAAATGTTAGTACCTTAAATACTTGTTTTTAAAATACCGTTTTGAGCAGGACTGTGTTAAATTCCTACTAGGTGTCCCTCAGCTAACAGAGAAACTGCACATCTGATTTGTGAAGGCCTTTGAATAAAGCTCCTCAAAACAGAAAAGGAAAAAACACTTTGCATAAGAACCCAGAATCAGAAAGAAATCTAGGGTTTTGTGGTAACAAGTCAGCTCAGAGAAAACTGAATGTCAAAGATGTAAAGGCAGCTTTCTCAAAGCACCAAAAAATCTAACCATTCTTAAATGCTATGCTCACAGTATCACTGATTCCTTCTTGATTAGTGAGGGAGCTTGTTAAAAAAGGTGCTAAAAGGGACAGCAAAGAAAAATGTATCCATACAGGCGGCATGGATACCACTACAAGCTAAAAAGCATCAAACAAATGGTGGAAGTATTTTCTAAATGCAAAATATAGAAAAGATGATGAATTTTGGTAGGTTAAGTGTAAAAACACAGTAGGGATGACAAAACAATTTTAAGAAACGTTAGCAATAAATTCATCAGCACATGAAGAGAAGACAGCCTGGCAGAGTCCACAGGCTCACATGATGATTAGAGTATAAAGACAGCATGTAAAAAATAAAAGAAGTAGGAGAAAAGCAAAAAAAATATCTTAGGAGAGAAGGCAGATTTGTTTGTGTGAGCTCAGTGTGGGAGGAAGTACAGAAGTACTGAAGCAAGAGCCTTTTTTTCATAATAATCTGTCTGAAATGGAAATGCCAGTCAAAGAAGTTATGGGACAAGACAATTAGATAATTGAAGTGTTATCAAGCATCAAAATCCAAGTGCATTTCACCCAGGTTCTACCAGCTTGCTCTATTCTTGTATTTTCCCTAGGTGTTCAATCGTAGGTTTGAGATTTAGTTGAAGGTTTCAGGGTTATTTTGTCTTAGTGTACTCATCCATGCTTAAGCTAAATGGTCTGGTGCATCCTTTCTTTTGTGTTTTGTCTGTGTTACAAGTTACAGATGCAAGAAGTCTGGGCTCAGACTTAGCAGTTTTATCTTGTTTATTTGCCTCATTTGGCGTAACCGTCTGTGTCCAAGGTCTGTCATATTCCTTGTTGCTGTTCTCCTGGGAATATGTGATGGTTTCTTCTACTGAGTAAAAAGCAAATAAAAAATAGCTGTCCATATTCCTTTTTCATTATGCTCTCTCTGGGGATTTTCAGTCATTTCTCTTATGCCTAGGTCCTTGAATATTTGCAGATATATTTTGTCATCATTTTATTCTATCAAAACGTTCTTTCAAAAAATTCCTTCCTTCTGTTTTTTAGTCACATTTGATTTGCATCATTTTATCGTTGGCATTTCTGGCCCACATACACCATATGTAGAGCAAACTTACATTTTCTTAAACATTATTTGTTCTTCCATATTTGTGGAATGGTTTTTTTTGAAGCTAACTGTGGATTTTTAAGTGCTTTGCTTAGTAATTCACAAAACCTTCTCTTTTTAGAATCTATAGCCATCAATATTACTATCATGCCTCATTAAAAATTTTTCATTCTTTCTAAAAAATTATGCATAACTTAGTGTAACATAGTTTCTAAAGAGGAAAACAAAACAAATCAAACACAACAAATAAAAAAATCTCCTGTATTTGCCGTAAATAAACATTGATGTAATCTTATGCCCCAGGAGACTTCATATCATTCTGATATGAACATATGACCACTGAAAACTGTGATAAAAATTATAAAATAATGGCAGAATTCTGACAGTCATACCTGAATATTTGCTTTATTTGTTCTATGTATATGATTAATAAATTATTGCTTAAAATCTTTAAATAATTCTCTTAATGTTTTCCATTTAAAGCCTGTTATATTTGTAGGAATAAAAAATATAATTTTGAGATTTAATAAAGATCTTTTAATAAAATGCAGGAGAGGAAAACCTGTTGTAGAGAAGAAATTCTTTACTGAGGAAGTGGTGAGCCACTGGCACAGGTTGCCCAGAAAAGCTGTGAATAGCCCATCCCTGGCAGTGTTCAAGGGCAGGTTGGATGGGGCTGTGAGCAACCTGGTCTAGTGGGAGCTGTCCCTGCCTATGGCAGAGGGGTTGGAACTAGAAGATCTTTAAGGTCCCTTCCAACCCAGATCATTCCATGATTCTATGTTTCTTCATTATAATATAATCATTATTAGTCAATTTATATTCATTGGTAAATGACACCTTTCCACTCCTTCTTTTTCCTTTTCTTATAATATACACATTTTCTTATATATCGCTGCTCTTTTAATTGAAGAATTGAAGAATGCAGTTGAATGCAGCTTTTCAGATCTTTTTCAATTCAGTAGTTTGTGCTTCAGGGATTACAAACATCACAGTGTCTCGCTAATGCCTGATATTTAACTTTATTCCAATTATGAATAGAGGAAGGATTTCTGTGTCATTAGCATACTTGCTGGCATTTAGGAAGAAAGGGATTTAAAGGCTGCAACAACAAAAAAGATCTTGCAGAGGTTTGCTGCTGCTTTGTGCACCCAATGTTCTTGCTTCATACCAGGAGGACTGTGAGGTCTTTTTTCAGCACCTCCTTGCCTGCTTTGAGTGCTTTGGCTGAAGCAGCCTAAGAGAGAAGGAACTGTTTCACTGAGTACAGTGCACATAGCGATGGCTTGGTTGTTCCTCTGTGGCTGATCTTTTACTCAGCTGTTACTAAGCAAATACTTATATCTGGTATGAAGCCACTCTGCCTCTCCCTGCCCCTTTGCTAGACTTATTTCTAGAATATTGGTGACGTATTAGAAACATTTTATTTACTTTTCATACTGCAAAGCTTGTTTAGTAATGTTGGGTATAGAAATGAAATGTCTAATTCTTTATTCCAGCTGCTGTATGTGACTTTGAAAGAGAGAGCTGTGGCTGGGTTGAAACTGTAAATGCAGATGAATTTGACTGGGTAAGAAGTTCCAGCAGTGCTCTTCCACCTGAGTTTCAGAAGCAAGCTCCTCCATGGGATCACACCTATAACAAACCTGAAGGTAAGACAAGCCAGACCTAGAAACAGAGAAGTGGAATAGATAAGTCTGCTCTTTAACCAGATTTTTAGTGGAGGCCATGAATGTTTTAAAAAACTTTAGAAACCCTTTATTTTTTCAGCCTGAGAAGTTGTTTTGTGTTTTAACAGGTCATTTTATGTTCATTCTGAAGAACAGCAGCAACATTTCACAAATAGCTCGACTACGAAGCCCAAAGTTCAGGCAAACTGGATCAAATTGCATACTGTCCTTTTGGTAAGAAATAGTTTATGTTTAAAATCCTGGAGCATCTCACATTGCTTCTCCTGGACTGAAATTGAGGATATAGTTTGAAATAGGTACACCTTTCTCTGAAGAATTTATTTCATTTTATTCTATCAGCACAGAGTCTTCATTGTGAACAATACGCAGATATAACATGAAACACTTGGAGAATAAAACAGAAACATGACATGACTTTGTTTTCAGGCTCTGAGCAAAATTATAGTAGAGGATTGTGCCTGCATATACATATGGGCAAATACCACCGTCTTTTTGCTAACAATTCTTTGGTTAAGTAAATTTAAATATTTTGAATTTTTTTCAAGAAAAGGAAAGCACTGAAAAATCTGTCAGGTCCTTGAGTCACCTACAGTATCCAAAATTGGATGTCATCATCCTTAATTAAAAGTTTCAGTGTGATAGTTGATTCTTTGCTTCCACTTCTTTTTTTATATACGCAGAAAAAACCCCCAAACCAAAACAAAATTAAAACAAAACAAAGAAACAAACAAAAACCCCAAGAAACACGCAACAAAAAATCAACAATCAAACCCAAACTAACATTTTCAGTAATTGTCTTCCCAGTGTTTGTGCAAACTTTTCAAATAGGGACAGAAAAAATATAACTGTGGTAATTTTTTTATTATGGCCAAATTGGTGCTACTGTTTAAATAAAGGTTTGGCCTGACCTTGATGTTATTAAGTGCAGTTTGTCTCAGTGATGGCAAATATACCTGCCATAGGAAGTGGAATTGTCTTTTTATCCAAGATTCACGACTTGAAGTTGGACATTACAAGTTGTTGATTGTGTATCTGCTTCTGCTCCCGGTTTTGTTGTACAACTGCCAACCCAAGTATTTAATAGTTTTAAATGCTGGAGAAGGCAACATGTAAACAATAACTAACATAGATAGAAGGCATACTTATGCATTTGGTATGTGTTCTGTTTTTCCTTCTTGAAACTACAATTATGTACTGAATTAAATTTATAAAAAGACATTATGCATCTGAGTAAGCAGTGTTTGTTGTTTAATATGAAAGGAAATGTGTCTTTTCAGTTATAGGTTTCAATTTAATGAAGTATACTTCTCTCAAAATTTTAAATTCTTGAAATGAGGCCTAGACTGATATAGCAGCCTGTCCTACCATCATTCAGAAAACTGATTGAATTACAGGCACTATGGACTTCCTACGTATCACAGAGTTACAACAGAAAAGGTACTGATCATTGTAACTCATGTCCATTTTCATCACTTGCCCCCTTAACATTCTTATTTTTATCATTTTAGGTATTACAATTATGGACAGTCAGTTGGGGCAGCAGAGCTGCAACTGCTTGTGGATGGGCTGAAACAGCCTACTGTCCTTTGGAGGACGTATTATAACGAGGGAAATCAATGGTTGAAGGCAGTCATTCAGCTTGGACGCCTTCCACATCCTTTCCAATTTTCACTTGATAAAATCAGTCTGGGTTTTTATGAAGGCGTCTCAGCAATTGACGATATTCGATTTGAAAGCTGTGCTCTCCCGCCTCCAGCATTAAGTTGTGAAGGTCCAAATCACTTCTGGTGCAGAGACACAAAAGCATGTATTGACAGTTTATTGGTCTGTGATCTTGTGGATGACTGTGGGGATGGATCGGATGAAGACAGCTGTAGTAAGTACTTTCAACTATTGCTTGCTTATGGTACACAAAAATTTACTTGCCAATTCATCCATGGACTGGAAAAATGCAGAATTGCTACAGCCAGTAATGATTCCACTGAATATAGTTAGTGATGAAACACAATGATAATTTTAAACTAAAAGGCATATGATGAGTTACAACTGAGGGCAAATGGAACTCAATCTCCTTTATCCAGAACAATTATATTTCTTTCACTTGTGTAAAACACAACCATTCATCGCAAGTTTATTTTAAAAGAGAGGATTTAAAGTCTGCCAGTTGTTTTTGGGTCAGTCTGCTATCTTTGATTTTACTGACGGAAGTACAGTGTCAGATGTACTGTTGGACTGAGAGGAGTGTATGTTCTACCTCTTCTTAGGACCTTTACTCTTCCTATTAAAAAATATCTGTGCTGAAGATAGGAGTCATGTTGGACATATTTGTCCCCTTCAAAGAAAGAGCTTGAAAGTACTGAGGAAAGCTGTGAGTCATTCAAATTTTTGACATTCACCTTGAGTGCTGAAGGGCGCTGTTGATGGTTTTTCCCCTGAAGCATCTATTCATCAATTTTAAGAACTCAAGAACATTAATATAAAATAAAATTAACTAGCATTTGCTTTATCACTTTCTGAGGTAACTAAATTATGCAAATCACAATCAGATTGAGAAACAGGGGGCACATTACATGCTTGAGGTGATACCTGTCTGCAGTAATATTTGATGACTATCAACTTAAAACTGCTCTAAATTTAAAAGAAACTGAAGGCTTTCCATCTTGTCTTAGTTTTTCTTCTTGTGGTATGTCTAGCTTCTTTATAACCCATTTTGAGGTCTACGATAAGATTTGAGTTGCATTTTAAACATCACTAAATGTAACAGCTTAATTTAAAAAAAATTGCTATAATGTCAGTTGCTGCTTATGAAAAACAGATGAAAAGTTGGAATGCAAGTTCCCAACCACTGACACATTTTATTGTTTTATATTAGAAGTAATCAATATATTTTGCTTTGGTGTCAAAAAAAGCACAGTTGTGTTATAAACTCTTTGATTTAGCCTTGATAAAGCTATCATGTTAATATTATTGAGGATAATAGAGATCTAAACCACAACATGATTTTAGGACTACATCTGCCATGCAAAAATACATTAGATCACTTATCACACATACCTACGACACAGTATGGTGTGGTTTATTTCATCTAATTAACCTCTGTTGATCTGTTCACTTTCAGTTAAAGAACTTAACAGTCTTTAATTTTAATAATACATGAAATTAATAACATGGATAATTTTTTTTACAGTTCTGTTTATTCAATAAATTAAGTAAAATTTGACAGATATATATTGAAAGATAATATTGAAAATAATTTTTTTATGTACAGACAAGTGTACATATATCCTTCCGAGGGGAATGTCTTCAAGGAGAAGTAGATACGCATTTTTTCTATATATTAGAAATACATTTTTGCAAGGATTAAAAAATGTATCAAATCACTATTCCCTTTTAATACTGCTTTTTTATTTTTTGCGGTCTGTTCTGTTTACATTTCAGACCCTGACCTACAGTGTAACTTTGAGAATGGGCTATGCAATTGGGAGCAGGATGTAGAGGATGACTTTGACTGGATCAGAATCCAGGGTCCAACCCCTACAGTTAATACAGGCCCGTTAAAGGATCACACAACAGGCACAGCCAGAGGACACTACCTTTATCTGGAATCCTCTGAGCCACGCCAATTCCGAGATAAAGCAGTTTTGCTTAGTCCTCTCTTCAACCCTTCTGGAAATGGAACCTGTGTTTTCCGCTTTCATTATCATATGTTTGGAAAAGAAGTTTACAAGCTGTCAGTCTTCCAAAGAACTGTGAGTAATACTAAGGGACGGCTGTTGTGGTACAAGTTTGGAAATCAAGAAAACAGATGGATCAGACAGACACTCTTCATCAGCAGTTCTAAGCCATTTCAGGTATGATCGTTCTAGGTTGTGAAGTGCTTATTTGCTGCATCGTAAAACGCTGAGAGTATATAAATGACTCAAAGCTATTGCATAATCTCAAATCTATTTGTAACTGTCTGATCAAAATTTGTTTGTAGGGTTTTTTGAGGAAATATGTGAAATATTTTTGTTCTTGTTGTTACATTAATTTTTCCCCCTAAACTGCCTAATTTTAATGTTTTGAATATGTGTTATTTAAAATAGATGCTGGTTTTCTTTTTCAAGGATTTGGTGAAAAAATCTTATCCAAATCTACTACAAAATAGTTTGATTCATTAATGTAAAGACTGTTCAAAAGAATATCCTCTGCTCTTCCTTACTTTTCAAGAGTTACAAATTGATCTTTCATTATATAATGCCAGAAAAGATATCAATTCAAAATATTTGGCTACCAGCTTAGAGTAAGAGTCGAAGTCCATTTGGAGAAAGATATTATTAAAGTAAGTTACAGCTATAAATCTTGACTTATTTTCTCATCTTTAAATATTGTATCTATTATTTATCTTTCACTATGTGTGATCTGTTTATTCCAGTTGGGATATTCTGCAGGGTTATTGGAGGAGACATTAGTTCACTTGATTGTCAACTGGTCATAAAATTAACTTAACACCCTCCTCTCCCTCCCACCATATTATAAAAAGAGACATCTTCCACCTTGCTTTTAAATCTGATATAGTGCAGTATTTTCTTTAGATTGTTCATATTTATTTCCCAAAACACTGTTTCTAAGTAGAGAGAAGTTTCTCCCTCTTTGGAGGAAACGGCATTAATATTACTGTGGATGCAAAGAGGCACCTGGAAGGAGAGTGTTCATTTTCTGTCAAGATATTTTGTAGAAATATAAAGGCATGTAAACATAAAGCTATCAAAGCCTCTTTCCCTTCCGTTCCCTTCCGTTCCCTTCCCTTGCCTTCCCTTGCCTTCCCTTGCCTTCCCTTGCCTTCCCTTGCCTTGCCTTGCCTTGCCTTGCCTTCCCTTGCCTTCCCTTGCCTTCTATTCTATGTTTAGTGGTTTATCTAAAGAACTATAAACTTACAAATCCTGTATTTGACTTCCTAAGAGTTAGGAAGGTCTATTCAATAACTGAAATGTTTCTCACATTTTAGTGTTGTAGGGTTTTCTGTTGTACTTGTCCAGTTCTGTGCAGGGAATTTTAAAGATCTTATATTATTTTGATGTAGTTTTGTTTCCCATAGTCATTTTTGAGAGGCATTAGGTGTAAGTTTGATTGGTCTGAAGAAAGAGATCAAGTTCTGATGTTCATTATTGTGTATTGTGTATCTTATAATGGAGCTTGCCGTATGACAACCTACAACACTCCAAAACTCAGAGGTTTTGAAGAGAGCAAGTTGTGTTCTGTTTCCACTAAGTTGCCAAGTGCTGATCTCTTTGTCACTCAGACCTTAATTTTGATTTTTTTCTAAATGTATGAGATAATCATACACCTGAGATATCTCCTCTTCCTTTTTCCTTCATATTTAATTAGGTAATTTGTTTACCACATTCCAAGAAATAATCACTATAAATAGTAAATCCCTCAAATTCACATTTTCAATTTATTTGCCAAGTATGGGGAGCCAACTTTAGGAGTATATAAACAATTTTGCCTATACACCAACTCCTAGGAAAAGGAGGAGTTGTCAGCCAAAAATTCAAAGCAGCAAAGAAAGGTATTTGAGAACCTCTTGAAAGTCAGATTCCCTTTTGAAAGTTTTGAACTTTATAGGTATGAAACTGTAGGCCCTTTAATTGAATACTCTGGCAGAAACTCAAAGGCAACAGCAGACTGCCTTGGCTCACACCAGCTCCCAATAAGCCTCAGAATCTTAATTTTGTCAGGAAAGCTTTGTTCTAGCTGCCATTAAACCATGGTGACATTTGTTGCTGTTCCATCAGATGTTTTACACCAGAGTGTTAAATGTGACATCAATGAGAACAATGGAAATGGCTAGATGAGGAAAAGGTAAATTTAGAGCTAAATTATTTAACTGAAAGGAATGCAGTTTTCTGACACAAAATTAAGCACCTCTGTCAAATACTACTATGGACAAGTAATAAAAATGGTCCCAAATACACGTGCCTATAAAAATTTTGCAGCTTTATTGATCTAGAGTTTCTCTTCCGCTGAAAAGGATATTATAGGCAAAAAATTATGCAATTTTTTAATTGGAAAAATTCAAGTTAAAAATAAATTCCTGTCCTAGGTTACAGTGTAAGATGCGCCCCCCCAAAAATATTCTATCACCATCTGTTGAAACTAGGTGTAGGAATGTTCCCTGCCTCCTCCCTCTGGATTATCTTCTGTTAATGGGCCAGCTGTTGACACCAGGTGGGGCAGAGTTCTTTATCTCTCGCATGACCCATCCTCCCTCCAGGGAGATATCTTCTGTTAATGGGCCATCAGCCGTGACTCATCATCCCATTGTGAGATGTTCCACCCAGAGGGAGGAGCCAAGCATTCCCACCTGGATATAACCTGGGGTTTGGAGCAGCACAGGCAGCCTTTTCCACTGGATTCCCAGAGGAAGACCAGATCCTTTTCTACACCGCCTTCAGAGGAAGACTAGACCTTTTCTACAGAGTCACTGCCTCAACAGAACCATCACTTCAGGAGGACTGCAGCCACCATTTGATTGGACTGCTGCCAACCCCCTGACTGTCAGGGGGTGTCATGGTTTGACACTGGACGCAATGCCAGTGCCCCATGAAAATATATTTTACCAATAACTGCTGTGAGATGTGATCGGGAACAGAGCAGAGCAGGCTCAAACTTAGAAATAAGAGAAAAAAAACTTTATTAAGCTACACTAAAGGAAAGAAACACACAGGAAACAGAAGGAAAACTCTCCGAAACATTCCTCCTCCTCCTCCCAACTTCCACCCTTCACACAATCAGACAAAACCTTGGATTTCCTGATCAGTTAACAATACTCAAATAATCAAGTCTCAGTCCATCTAAGAAGAGAGGAGTCTCTCTTGTAAACCATAGTGTCCTTCCCTGTCTGGTGCTCTCACCACCATCCATGGA
>WEIT01021972.1:78688-90275 GCA_013389985.1 Dryoscopus gambensis
TTTGTCATTCATGTTTTCCTAGATTTTGGTGAAAGGTATCGTAGGAGATGGTTTCACTGGAGACATTGGACTTGATGACGTGTCTTTTCTGGGCTGTACTCTTTACAATGGTAAGACCTGAAGTGCACATCTCCAAGCTGCAAGCTGATTCCTTGCTGCCATTTGAAAATATTGCTACTAGAAAAGTAAAAACCAGGTTAAACTGTGACTTATGCCTGACAAGTAGATCCAGACTTGTTTCCCTGCTTCTCAGACCCTCATATCCAGGCATCAGCACAAAATAGTTTCTGCTGTACATGTAAGGTCCAAAAGAGATCCTTAGTGAGAAGTGTGCAGCTTCCATACTCTTTGGGATTTTTATTCCTAAAAGGTAAAAGAAACTTATCTGTGTGTAAATGAACTGAACTTTCATTCAGCCAATTCAGTTCGTTACAGCTTTCCACCTTCCCCCAATAATTCCTAATGTACTTACTGTGCCAATTGCTCTCATGTGACAGCACAAAAGCAATTCAGGTGATAGAGCAACCTGTCATCAAAAGTCATTGTTACCAAGGGTAGTACAATGTTTACAGAATTGTAAAATATTATATCCCAAAATACATGTACTTCAAGACACCAGACTCAGGACCTGGAGGTCATCACAGAGGGGATTTAAAGAGGGTTGCTGTTAGCTGCAGCAGGCATTGCAGGGTTATATGTGGTGTGACAATTGTTGTAAAGTCATGACGGGGCTGTAGAGCAGCAAACAGTTTAAAACAGTGTCTGAATATTAGTATCCTAACACTTACTCCAAAACACCCTAGTGCAGATGCTTTTTGTTCTACTACAAAAATTTCTTGTAGATATAATTAGTTCTACTAGGAATATCAAATGTGTATGCTATTTCTTTTGCAGATAATTATCTAATGTTTTACCATATTTATACAGTGTAAAGCAATTATTATAACATTTTGGATATACAGGTCTTTTGTAAATAGTTAATGTACTAAATATTAATGTACTGTGCCTTATACTAAGGGAAAAATTCTTAAAAGAACTAATCAGAAAATCTCTAAATATTTTCAAATTAGTTATGAAGAGAACTTTAAAAATAAACAAGAAATTTGGGAATTATTGAGGGTCAGAGTTTCAAAGTTCATAACTAAGGGGAAAAAAGCTCATTGTGTGGAAAGATAAAATGAAAATATTCAAGTCTAATGGTGAACAGGCATCAGGTTTTTTGTTCTGTATATTTTTAAAATATTTTAAGTGTTGAGAGCAATTTTTGAGACAGTCCAGGGTCCTACCTTTATTTTTATCTCCTCCATGCCATAAAAATATCTCAGCAACCAAAAAACAGTCAGAGACTGTGGGAACAGCCTGCAAACCAGACAACAGCTATGGTACATTCCACCATATTTAACGCACGTGGCATCAGGTTGACAAAGCAGGGTTCCCCTGTCCCTGCACACAAGAATCAAGGACTGCCCAGCTGCTCTTGTTCCACTTTAAGTGACCAAACACCGACAGGAAGAGATGGGCTTGACAGCTTGGTGATAAAGTCACTCATAAGTAACACTGAAGATGTTGAATCTTTTTAATCTTGAATGTACTGCTTCAATACATCATTTGAATGCCCTAATCAAAGGATATTCAACAATGCTTGCTCTGGACAAAATGGTGTTTAATAAAGTATAAAAATTTAATTGTTTCAAAATAGAGGAAGTATCAGATCCTCCTTTCAGGTGTGGTGAAGTCTATAGTACTTCAAAATTTCTTCTTCCATTTCAGTTTATCAGGAGCAGAGGCTTGAATGTGGCATTTTATTTAAAAATTTCTGACCAGTAAGGTCTTTGCTATTATTATGAGTTGTAGATAAATGTATCAATTCATACAATTCTTACTTCAAAACATTCCTTCTTCTAAGGAATGTTTGAGTTTGAGCGGGTTTTTTGTTTTGCTTGAGTTTTAGGACATTATGGGAGTATCATTCATTTGACTGGAATATGATTTATTTAATGTCATAGATTTGCTATCTACCCTACAAAATAGTAATGGGTAATTTATTATCAATATTAGTGCTCCAGCCTTCAGGGGTAAAAAAAAAAATTCCTTGCTATCCCAGGCACATTTAATATAAAAAGTCTTCACATGTACTTTTAAATTAACTCAGATGTATTGCTCAGGTGCATTGTGCAATACAGCTAATAATTTCATAAATTATTAAATTTTTAAAAGGATTTTTATGATGAAAATTCATTTTATGGACAATAATAGCAAAGGTTTTCAAGAAAAGAGAGTAAGCTTGAAGAAAGGTGCATAGTAAAGAATAGGAGGGCAGAAAAAGACAATTGATTTGAAAGAAGTGGTAATGAGTTTGAATGAAACATAAAGGAGGTGGTGGAACAAGGTGGTGACCTCAGAATAATTTCTCTAATGAGAAAATAATTTTTTTTTGAGATGAATTTACAAGGTAAGAAGGTTACGTAGTAATTTCCACAGTCACTTGTAGTAATCAACATGTTAAAAAAACCCATTATCATCAGAATAATCTATTAGCCATGGTTCACAGAGAAAATCAGTTTCTGTGATTGCTTGGTGAGTCTTGGCATCAGTTTTTTGAAACGAATTTCTGGGTTAACCCAAATTTGAAAGATAGGCAAGAGGTGTAAATAAATTCCTGCAAGCGTCAAAGATTATATGGATGGTGTGACAAAGCTAGTGCTTTCCACTGAGGAAAGCTCCAATTCAGTTCCTGCTGAGCTCAACTCTTCTGTCCAGGCATGTTTCCAAAAAGCTATGCCCTGGAAAAGGGTGGGAGTGGCAAGGGGAGAAACCATTATAAAACTAGAATGCCTTAGTCCAGGTGCTCAACATTCTTTTGGCTCCTTTTTCAAAGGAAACTTGCCTACTATTTCTACGACTACTTCAGGAACTTCAGTTCCTGCCACACTCCCCATGAACAACTGCACAGAGAAGGAGTTTGTCTGCAGAGACTCTGGCCACTGCATCCAGATGATCCAGAAGTGTGATTTTAGACCTGACTGCTCTGATAAGTCTGATGAATCAGCTTGTGGTGAGTGGAACGGATTGTGTTCTTTGCTACTTTACTAGTTTGTAGGTCTTAAACACATTGCTTTAGCAGCTCTGTCTTATCTTTACAATTTGATATTAGCACCTAGATGTTATTTTAATGTGATTTTCCCCAGAAAAATAATAGCATTTTGCTCTTAATGTGTGTGATGTAATGCACTTTTTGCCTTCTGATTCAGACTCAAAGTTTCAATTCAAGTAGCTAATGAAATGCAGCAGGGAAAGGAATCCTCAGTTCCCTAATGATTTATAACTATACATGACAATTTTAAGTGAGCATAGTTTCTTAAAATGTTCACTACTCCAGACTGGAAGAGAGAATAACTTTGGAGATCCGTGTTTGGGGTGGATGTCTGGGAGAACTGGATCCACTTCTTACCTACTTCAATGAGTATGGGTTTTGTTAGCTTGTTTGGTTGTTGGGGGTTTTTTCATCTGAAATTGTTTCAGCAGCAGCAACTCTTGTGAATTCAGCCTCCTCCACACAGAAGTGAGTTCCAGCCTGTAAAGCTGTTAGTCTTATGGGAACGCTGTAAGTGGGACAATGGACAAGGTCCGCATATGATGTCCATGAAGATCTAAGACCATTGTTGATTGCTTCTGAGTTGCATCAGTTCACACTGTAGCATTTTAGAAGCTGTTAATGACTTCCTTTTGCCTCAAAAAACAGTACTTGAAAGAACTATTTACTGAAGACAGTTAATGAGGGGGACAGACATCTAGGGACAGTGACCTCATCAGCCTTTGCAAGCAACCTTTTGCTTGAAAACGAAAACACTGAATTCATTACACAGTGTAGGGAATTCAATCACTTCTCTCAGGGCTGAGGACTCAGTGAGGAAAAGTATCATTCACTCACTATGTCTATTTCTTATGTGGGAACAACTGGAATAAATGAATCTGATGTTTAAGTATCACTGGGTAGTTTCCTATAGTGTGACCAGCCACTGGAATCTTGAACTGAAAAATAAATCCAGAACCCTCTGAATATTTCTCCCCTCAGAAATTTACATTACCTTACAGAACATCTTTTCCTTCTAAGCAAGATAAATACTGTGGAGAATGCACCTTTACATATTTTCTCTCTCTGAGGTCTAACATCACTAAGATGAGAATTTATAACTTAAATGACAATGCTGGACTAAGACTTAAAAATGTCCTGACTGAAACAGAAATATGATCACAGGAAGGCATTATCTTTCTCAGAGGCCCTTTAAATATAATGTTTACAAAGCATGTTAAAAAAGGGAATAAACATTTAATGCAACTCATCACTCTCATGAAACATCACATATCTTCATATGGGCAACTCATGAGAGCACACTGGCTGCAGTTTCCTTCCTTAGTGAGGATATACAAGCTATAAATCAAAACTCACTCTCTCTTTAGTCTACCATTTTTAGCCTTCAAGGAAGGAAGAATCAGGCACATTCTACCGACAAACTATGATTTCTCGATGCAGCATTTTATATGGGTTTATGGGTTAAAATAAATTCACATTTTCCTTGCACAAGTCTCACAGCAGTCACTTAAACTCAAGTGTAATAATCTGTTCCAAAGTTCTGGAGAGTGACTAGACTCAACTTGGATCATATGCTGGAGAATGAATATTCATAGCAGAAATGGAAAATAAATTGGTTTCTTTACGTAGGGAGGGCCAGTGGTGAGCTCACTTGTTTGTCTAGTTGCTCAGGAAGCAAAAATTCATTGGAAGGCAGGTGCATATTTATTTAGTAAGACAACATTTCAATATTTGATACTAATACCAAATAGCTGCATGTTCATGTAACTTTTAAGTCTTATGAAGACTGCTTGAAATCTGGTTTGTTTGGGGGTTTTTTTAGAGTTATGGTCATGGACTTTGTACACAATATAAAATGCTTTGCTAATGTCATCAGTTTACAGGACTGGGGACAGAACTGTGCAGCAGCTCACAGATTCTTGGCTGATGAATTTTACATAAATTTCCATGTGTATTACATGACAGATTATTAGAATGACCTGAAAGCTGGTCAGAACACATACGAAGGTAGATACTGAAGTGCAAATGAGTTTGTATGTTCCCAAAATTAGAATCTGTCTAATAAAGGAGAACGTATAAAATTCATGTTTTATCTATAAGGAAAAAACAATGCATGTTAGTAGTGTGTAAATATCCACAGATACTATAAATTGAATCCTTTTTTTCCATGTTGGTTACTGTAACATGAGTTAAAGATTTTCAAATTTTATATAAACATGAGTAATCACTGTTAATCTCTAAAGTTACAGAAGTCTGTGATTTTGAAGATAAAGACTTGTGTGGATGGCATCAACCAGCCTTGGAACAGATGTCAGGAAATTATTCCACACATACCACAAACACATTCAAGTGGCAACTTGGAAGAGGAGCAAATCTCTACCCTGAGCAAGAACAGCACTGCCCATTAACCGATCATACTACGTGAGTACATTTTTTTGGGTGCTTGAGTCTGTTCTAGAGTGTGTGATCTTAACCACATATAGATTGTCAGGGGGAAAACTGCTCTGTTTACAACACTGGAGCAGTTTACTGATTTATTAATGACACATAATTAACTGAAAACCAGCGAAGTAGGTATGCAGGATCAATACTGCAGATGAATCAAAGAGAAGAAGGTACAAATTTCTAAACACCTTTCTGTAAGTAATTCCCAAAAGTTTCAGTCCCTCCCCATCCAGAGAATCCCATGTGCACTCCTTCTCCTACAGAATATGTGGAGTACAATCATGTTCCCCCTTATGGGAAAGCAAGTTTGGAAGACATGGCTGCTCCAGCTTTATGTGTACACATGCTGTGAGAAGTCAACCCTCCTTGTAGCACACCAAACTGCCAGCCCAGCGGTTGGCTGCAGGCTGTTGGCAGCATCCAGTGGCGGTGATGTTCTGTCTGGTCTCTGCGATGGTTGTGGAACCAGCAAGATGACCTCTGGCATGTCAAAAAACAGGTGCTGGCCACTGCTCTTTGCATTGCATTATCAATCCCTGCTACTAAAAAATTTCATCCTACTTTTACACTTCTTTTCAAGCTGACTTCTCCTTTGAAATATGGCTTTGTAATTAATTTGGTACTGTCGAATTTAGTTCATGGTGGTCGTCCTCTTGATCAGTTTTAGATGAATACCGTCTCAAATAGTCTTTATTCACACAGACAATTTATGCTCACTTTTCTACCATACTAGCTATGGTGAGTTGTTATCTATTGCTACCAAATTTTTTATTAACTATTATTTTTAGCTATTGCTCTTATCCCAGCAGTTTTGCCCAAGAGTGGGCAGTACAAGTTAACAAAATAGGTCTTGTGAATTTTGCAGTCATTTAATATTTAACTAATGCAGTTCAAAACTATTGTCGTTAGAGCTAACTTCAGTTTAGTTGATATTTTATTTACCATTTATTTTTATTTTACCATTTTTCTGGTAAATGATATAACTTCATATTAAAATGTAAAATATTTCTATTCTCCCAGTGAAGATTTGTAAATTAATATTGAATTCTAGGTAGATTGCTTAAGATAGTTACTAGCTCCCCTGAAGTTACTCCTTTGATTTTTGAAGGAACAAAAATTAGCTTTTCTGCATGCACTTTTGGTTTTAACTGTGCGGGGGTTTTTGACTCTTTTTCATTAAGTAAGAAATATGTTTTAAAAAAATGCATTAATCCAATGTATTCCCATCAAAAGTAAGAGTAAGATTTCTTGAAAAAAAATCCCTGCAGGTAACTAGCAAATGTATAGATTACAAACAATTTTCAACGTTATACAATTTTATTAATGAGAAAATTTCTGTACAGTGTAACTATTCAGAACAGAAAAATACTTGCCTGGTTCTAGTGACATGTATATTTACTTTCCGTGACAAGAGCCCATAGAGTGCAAAGACAGTCTTTAAATTAAGACCACTTCAACAAAGTCTTTGCTATATTGCTAGTAGTTTAAAATCACATTATATTGAATTTACTTAGCCTGAATTTCTATCACTCTTAAAGAATGAGCTCAATATATTAGTTTCACTGTGCACTTCATTAAAATTACTGCATTTTTACAAAAAATCCCGAAACAACAATACCAAATCCAGAAAAAATCATTCAACAATAGCAAGGAATTACAATGCTATCTAGTTGTTTCTAAGTCTCATATGAAAAGGAAATATATTCCATAAAAAAGAGCAACTGTTTACAATAAATTATCTGCCAAATCTTTCATTTACTGCTCTTTAATTGTTATATATTAGCCCATACCAGCCCTCTATGTGTACTTAGTAAATCCTCTCACAAGCTTTCCACTATAGGTTTGAATTGGCACAGTGATACATGGAATTGTATTACTGGTTTTCAACATATTTTCAGGGTTTAATGCAACTAACAGTATATTGAAAAGGACTGATGAAAAGAGAAAGTAAATGATCCACAGAGACTGCAGTTTTCAGGCAACTCTGTAATGTATTTCTCTTGTGATGTTTCACATGAGATGCAGTTTGGTTCTATGGTTTCCCCCTTCCCCTTATTTATTGGTCTATAGGGGAGTACAGAAAATGGATGTTTCCAAATTACCACAGGAGGTGCAGAGCAGCAGTTTTGTTGAATTAAAACCCTGCAATGCTTAGTTTTATTTTCTCACCCATTTCCCCCAAACTTCCATGGAGTTAGATGAGGCAAGCTGTGTTACTGTAATCTTGTATGTTTGCAAATTAAAATAAAATATGCACGACTATGTATAGAAATGTTTGGATTCATCCTGATGCAAGAGTAGTTGCAGTGCAGCTTACAATGGGTTCTTCCAGCAAAAATACCTGTGACTACTTGGAGTCAAACCATCTGCTTCCTCAGAATAAGTACTTGGGCTAGCTGCACATAGGCTGGTGAATTGTGAGGTGGAGGTGTGTCTTTGAAGCTGTAATTACATTAATTAAGTGAAAGTAATTACTTTGGAAATAGAGAGAACAGCTTGTATGTTTATATATAAACCAAAGTCTGGAGATTAGAAGCCATTATGGGAGTTTGCCATGGGAGCCTGGCTTGAGCTAGAAAAAGTCAGTTGTGTGTTTTAGGTGGACTAGGTGACATCAGCATTGTGCAGTGAAAAGACTACTATTCATGAATATAGAGCTCCTGTGACATGTTTCTATACTTAGCAAATGGAATTCTCTATTGCAGTTCAGTTTCAAAAAGCTGTAACAATAAAAGTATCAGTTTGTGTAGCCTTAAACAAGTGTACAGAATTGACACCAGCAAATGGATAAGTCTATTAGTTTATTTCCTTTTTAAAGAATCTGGTTAGTGACGTAGCAAATTCTTTGACATTATCAATGATATTGTGTAAAACCCTGTTAACTGAAAACTTTGTAGTCACTTAATTGATATGATAATTCATGCACCAGATCTAATGAATCAAAACAAAAATGGATGAGGAGATAAAATTCTAAGCTAACATGATAATTATTGCTGTGTAATAGCTCCCCTGATAAACGTATATTTAATACATGTGTCTTCCTTTTGTGTCTGCGTTTCAGACAATCATTATCAAAATTCAGGACAGGAAAATCAGGCAAAATTAAAGTTTTTAAGTAACATATTTAAATCCAGCAGTTTTTTCAACTGTCAAGAAATGTAAATTTGAGAGTCTAAGAACTTCAAAATAGGAGAAAAAATTATTAAGTATTTTGTATATGGGTTTTCTTGTTTGCTTGGGGTTTTTTGTTTGTTGGTTGGTTGCTGGTTTTTTTCCCTTGTGTGTCTAACTTAAACAATACCATTTACTTTTAAGACTAAGATAATGGCCAGAAATGATTTTCAGGATGTTGTCAAATTATTTCATTGCAAGTAATCATAATTCAATCAAACCTAATTTTGTACAAAGAAAGAGAATGTACCCAAAGTCTTTTTCACCTCTTATATTAGGATGCCAGACCATGGGATTAATCTCATAATGAAAATAAATCAAACTGTGAAGACTTTAATCATTTTGTGTTGGTAAAACTTTGCCAACTCATTTTTTTTCTGGAATTAGTTTTATTATATAAAACAAGGCATCAAAGTTTTATGTGATACACTTGGAGTACGGTCACAGAAATTTTCTTCTGGAATTTTGACTCTTAGGATCCAATAATAAATATACCATAGTTTCATTTAGTACGAAAATTCCTTCTCACACTTCTGGTGGTTTTCTTTTGACCAACTTTCTGATATGAGTGTCCAGTTACAAGTCTTATGACTTGTATTTTGGTGTGTTAAGCACCTTTGGTTCCATTCAGTTTGAATTAACCATTGAACTCAATCTTGTATTCACGTGACAAAGTTTAGATGCTCAAGATAGAAATTTCTTTTTTCTAGCACTATACAAAGAACTCTGTCTGTTGGCATCCAGCTGCAAACACAGGTAGAGGTTGGCTTCCGCAATAGGAAATAGCTCTGCAACATCCCTTCAGAAAGCAGTCTTCCAAAACACTTATGTCTGCTTTATTATGGCATAAGAATCATATTACTTTTTTGTTTCTGAGTTTATAATGCCTTAATATTAAATGTTAATGGAAGTGAGAGGTTATGAGGAAAAAAAAATGTTTCAAATCATAGTAAGAGACCTTACTCTTTTTTGGAATAACCAAATTGAAAGTAATTTAACACATATGGCTGTAAGTGAAAATCTGCATTCCTAACAAATGTTTGCCCCAATTCTCTTTTATTTTTTTAATCTATGCAGAAATGCTTACATTTAATTCAAGGAAAGCCTTTGCTTTTTTCTTCTAGTTGTCAGATACAGATTTTAGTTACTGACTATTTAAGACCTATTAATATTTAAGTGGTTCGAAGTGTTCAGCAGAGAAAATCTTTCTCTTGTGTAGAATTAATTAAATTATTGGAGTTCTTATTGTCCTTTAAGAATCTTGGAAATTACACATTTTATAACATTTTAATTTTGAATATAGATTCTTTTTCTGAAACAATATCCTCACAGCTGCAATAATCTTTATTCAGGGAAGAAATTTTTTGAAGTCTATGAATATGTTATATGTCAAACTACAAGAAGCGGTCTGTGAAGGTTTTGTTCATATATTATGATCTATAATAGGCCATCCTATATTATCTGTGGAAGGATAAGTAGTCAAAGTATTTCTGGTGCAGACACTGAATATCTAATAAGTACAGATACAAAGGAAACCAGGTATTTTTTTCTCATTCTCCTTCTTTCTCATAAATCTTCTCATGCTTTGTAAAGATATGTGCCCTGCAACATTTCTTTCAGATTCACAGTCACTGTACACCTTAAGTAAAACCTTGGCACTCCCCACCACATGAGTAATGTCTCCTTTCTATATCACCTGTGGCCTTCTGGCTGAACTAATGAGCATAATGGGCAGTACATTGAGGAGCTGTTACCCGGACTATAAAGGAGGTGATAAATTCCTTCTTGAATGTGTTCTTGCATATTAAGTTGTCTTTCACTTCTGAATTTTTGTAGCATTTTTTGTGATTTCTCCAGGCAGATCCAGTGTTGAGGGAAATGCTAGGATTTGCTTTTTTTTTTTTTAACAGAAGGATTATTCTTTATATATATGTATATATTTCTATAACACTTTCTGTAATAGTTCTATATTTTCTCTACTCACCTTTGAGCTGTTGCCCACGTTACAGGCAAATTTCAATTAAAAGGACAGATAAGTACATAGCTTCCCCGTTTTACACTTAATATTGAAGTAACATTGGACTCTATATGAACACATAAAGATTAAACTGTCCTTGTGTCTTTGTCTGCTTCCTTAGGAATATTATAATAATGAATTTTGAATGCTGTATGTTGGTATTGCAACTTTTGTTACTAGAAAATATAACAAGTTTTCTTCTTACGCCTTCTTAAATTTTTACCAGAACTTTCATATCATCTGGTTTTGACACGATAAACAAGAATTAATAGAAGTCAACAGAAAATGAAGTTAACATGATGTAAAGGTCAAAGTATCACAGTTTACAACCACCTTGTGTCAAATATATAAGGAATTAAAATATCAATGCTATATTCTGATGACAGTACAAGAAAAAATAACAAAAACATAAATATTTTCTCATAAATATGTTTTTTAGAATTAAAAGCTTAGAATTTAACTCCCTATTAGCTAAATTTTCTTCTCAGAAATCTTTTGAAGAAACATTTTTAGCTAGGAAATCGTAGCTAATCTAAAACAAAGAAACTGCAAATGAGTTAACTTTAGCAAAACTTTTGTCAGGTGGTTACTTCTGCTTTTGGGGAAAGAAGATAGAGAAGAGAGTGATCTCCCCCAGCCTCACTGCCCTGAGAAGGGATGCCGAGGATGTGGAAAATGCAAACTGAAGCCACTGTCTCAACTGATTCAAACCATCAGCTTGAGCTTTGATGGCCCACTTTTTCCTGATGTGTCCAATATCCCCCAATCCTTCCCCTTTGGTCAAGAGAGTGCTTCTATTGAAGGTCGTCTAGTGCCCTACTGGGTTTTCTTGACCACTATTTTCATTTTTTCTCTATACA
>WEIT01021973.1:0-26188 GCA_013389985.1 Dryoscopus gambensis
CTGGGATAGTGGGAGCTGTCCCTACCCATGGCAGCAGTTGGAAGTGGATGGTATTTTCCCTTCCAACCCAAACCGTGAGTATGAGCATTTGACAAAGTTCTTCCATGAAATTTCCATGAAATTTCCATGATTTGATGAAGTTTTTGCTCCACTACGGGAGCAAAAAAAAAAAAAGGAGGACGTTTTTAAAACCTGCAATTGTTGATCCTGTTGAAACTTCCATGTGGATCTGGATCAACCCTAAAAACTGCCTCCTCCATCCCATCCCTTAAGGACAAAGAGGAATTTCTCCATCTTGCCAGTCCCCGGTGCCATGGGAACCTCATCCCATTCCCAGACTACGGCTTTCCACTGCAAATCCTTCTCTTCCCGATGTTTTATCCACGTGGTGGATGGGCCGAGGAGGAGGTCGGGGCAGCGACGTCTCCCTGGCTCCAGTGGCTCTTCCTGCCCTCGGAGCAGGCTCCAAGGAATCCCAATCCCTGCTGCCAGCCCAGGGAACGGAATGTTGGAGGAAACTGTTGGAATTATTGAAATTCAGACTTTTTTTCTCCCTTTTATTTGCTGCCTGTGGCGGAACAGCCTCATGCCGGCTTTTTTCCAGTTTAATCCCCCTGGGACAGCTTCCACAAAATCCCAGGTTGCTCCAAGCTCCATCCAACCTGGACTCTTCCAGGGATGGGGCAGCCACAGCTTCTCTGGGAATTCCATCCCGGTGTTTGTTTGCTTTGCTCTTTCCTTTCCCATTTTCACCTCTGTTGGACACACTTTGCATAATCCAAGGAATCATGTCCTTGGGACATGGAATTATCTCCTCTTTCCACCCTTCCGGAATCCACGGCAAGGAGCTGAATCCATCCCAGCTGAGTTGTCCTGAAGGTGTTTTTAGTTTATGGATCACCAGGAAATTCCCCAGCTTCAGACTCGTCCCCTAAAGAGCCTAAATATCGCAAACCGTGAGGCTGGATGTTGGGAAGGATCCCAAATTCAGTCTTCCGATGGGTTTTTTGGCTTGTTTTATCCCGGGTTTTGACTTATTCCCACCCATTTCACGGCAAAAATCCAGCTCGTGCTCCGAGTGACATCGGATATCCCTGTCCATGGCAGAGGATTGGGAATTCCGTGGTCTTGAAGGTCGCTTCCAATGGTTTAGGTTGCTCCAAACCCCATCCAAACTGGCCTTGGACACTTCCAGAGATGGGGCATTGCTGGAGCAATGACGGATGTCTTTGATAGGATCTATCCAGATATATCCGGATATTTGATTTCCCCCATGGGAGGTTTTCCTACTCAGCAATTCCTTCGGCTTCAACTTCCTTCCCCTTTTCCCACTACTGGGGGTGCTTCAACAGCACCAGGGCTCATCCCACCCATCCAGGCGAGTTTTGCATGGAATTGTTAAGGTTGGAAAAGACTTCCAAGATCCTTGAGTCCATTTTCCAGGCTCAACAGCTGCCAGGGGCTCCTTCCTTAAATTCAATTCCTCATCGTGATCCTCGAGTTTATTGAGATCCTGAAGCTCTTGGGGGATAAACCATCAGAGGAAACACACGGATATTTGGGGATAACCAGTGGAAAACACATTCCTGGCATAAACTAGATTCAACTCCCCTTCCTCATTCCATCCTCAAATATTTCCCAGAAAAATGCTCATATCTGGCATTTCTTGCTCCGAGCCGGGCTGGAAATCGAGGACGAAGCTCTCGCTCCTTTTTAATATCCTTTCCTTGAATTCCACACTTCCCGTTGCAAAACGCGGCTCCGGATTAGACGGATATTTGCCTAATTCCTCCGAGCGCTTGCGTCGGTGGCCGGCCCCAAAATTCCGGTTACATAACTCCAAAGAAAACCATCTTTGAAGTTTTATTGGAAGCGGGGGCTGTAATTAAGAGTATGAAGCCTTGCAGGGCCGTGATTAGAGCCGAGGATTAGGAGCCAGGATTTCATTTCTATTCCTGGCTTTGCCATGGAGCTGAGCTATTTCAGGCCGCTCACTTTCCCCGCTTTTCGAAAAGCTGTGGAATGGTGCCACTTCCTGTTCCAGGCGGGAAGAAAAAACCTGCTGGATTTATTGATTTTTTTTTTTTTAAAAAATTCGTGAGGTTTTGTTGTTCTGCCAGAGGTTCCCGGGATAAAGCTGCCAGGAATAAATTTGTGTCCGTGCTGGAGGCTTTGTAATCCATGGTTTAGGGAAAATTATTACGGGAAAATCAACTTTATGAATATAAAATTGTCTTGATTAATGGAAAATCACCTTTTTCATTGGAAAATCACCTTTTTCGTTAGAAATCACTCTTATTAATGGAAAATCATCTTTATTAATAGACGATCACCTTTTTCATTGGAAAATCACCTTTATTCATGGAAAGGCATCTTTTTATTGGAAAATCACTTTTATTCACGGAAAATCATTTTTATTAATGGAAAATCACCTTAATTATTGGAAAATCTCCTTTATTCATGGAAAATCATCTTTATTATCGGAAAATCACCTCAATTATTGGAAAATCACCCTTATTAGCGGAAAATCACCTTTGTTATTGGAAAATCTCCTTTATTCAAGGACAATCACCTTCAAAGTGTCCCGGAAAGGCTTCGGGTGGATCCCTCATCCTTTTGTCCAAGTTGGGACATTGGAAGCCAGACAGGGACACGACTTGATGGATAAAAACTGGATCGTCCGGCTCAGAGGGTGGTGGTTAAAGGTTCATTCCCAACCCAATGGTTGGCTCCTCCCTGGCCCATCCCGGCTCCTCTCCCGATCCATATCCTTATCAATAATCTGCGGAGCAGACAGGAGCCGTCCCCGTCTCCAGGCAGGCTTGAGGGCAGGGCTGGAGCTCAGAGGGATCCTATGGGTTGAGGACAGGTTGGGAAGAACTTCCTGAAGCTCAGCAAGGCCGGGTGTAGCCACGGGATGGACAAACCGGTGGCCACCTGAGGATCCAGGAATGCTGGGAAGCGTTATCCCAAGTGCAGGTGAGCAAGGGAAGTTGGGAACACCTCGGTAGGTCCAGGGAAGATTTAATCCTCGTTTGACCACAACTGGGCGATCTCAGGTAGTTCGGGGTTATCAGAAACCTGAAAAACCTGGGAGAAGCCAGTGGGGAATCGCCAGGATGGTCAGGCTGGAGCACAGGAAGTGTGAGGAGAAAATGAGGGAGCTGAGCTGGCTTTGCCTGCAGAAGGATTTTGGGAGACCTCAGGGCACTTTTCCAAAACCAAAGCTGGGTTTCCCAACCAGCTGGGTTTTTAGTTAGAACTGGTTTTACTTCCTGCGATCAGCTCCGTGTGATTTTATCCATCGGGATTTCTGGGATGAAATCCAGTGTCTGCAGCCCTGTGTTTGTGGAAGCCCCTGATGCCCACTTTGGAAATTAATTTGGGTTGAGCATTCCAGATTATCCCGGTTGTTCCAGGTTGGCCAAAGCCAGGTTGGGTGGGACTGTCCGACTTGAGGACACAACCTGGGTCAAGGTGGATATTGCAGCAAGGACCTTAAACATGGATTGGTTTGGGTTGGAAAGGACCTCAAAACCATCCAGTTCCACCCTCATTCCATGCGCAGAGCCACCTTCCTGTATCTCAGGTTGCTCCAAGCCTCATCCAACCCAGCCTTGAATATTCCAGGGATGGAGCATCCACAGATTCTCCTGTGCCAGTGTTTCCCCTCCCTCACTGTAAAATCCCTCCTTTAATCCAATGGATCTGTTAGTCAAGCAAAATGCATAAGGATTTGGCTTAAAAACCTTGGAAAAACAGCTGGAGGGGGGCAGGCCAAGGGTAGGGGCCACGCTCCGTCGCATCCCTGCCCGTGGGAAGCCGGAATAGCAGGAATCCAGCAGTGCTGCTGTTTAAATATTAACCAGGAATTAACTGGGAATCCTGCTCCCGGCTCTCTGGCCAATTCCACGCCTGCCGCTTCCAGAGGCTGCTCATTAATGCTGAAAGCTCAGCCGGTGGCTTTTAATGATTCCCAAAAACTCGGCTCATCCCGGAGAAGCAAGCGCAGCCAGCTCGGCCACCCCTGGGAATGTGCAACCACCGCTCCGTCCTCCTGCAGATCCCTGCGGAGATTCCCTGCCCGGCTCCCACCACGCCGCCTCCAGTCCAAATCTTTGGGATGGATTCGCTCATCCATCAACACCGTCAGCACGGAAAGCTCGTCGGAGATCGGCTGGAGGAGGCCTGGAGTTCCTTTGGACAGGGATAATTAATGCTGATGGGAAATGGAACAGCGGGAGAAAGGATGGGTGGAAACCAAGCCATGGCTCTGATGGATTTGGAAGATCTTGGAACTCCGAAAAGCTCCAAGAAAAACCACCCGTCCTTGGGCTCGGCCCAAATAAGGGATGGAGGAGCACGCGGAGCTTGATCCTGGCACCTGGAACAGAAACCTGGGATCTGAAGGAGTGGGAATTCCCATCTGGAGGGGCATGGACCTCACTGATGGTAGTGGGAGGGGCTGTTGGTCCATCCCACGAGGCCACAGGAAATTCCGGTGTCCGTTGGGTCCCGTTTTGGCCGTGACATGGTTCCGGGGGAGTTTTTAGAAGGAAAAACCAATATTCCCACCAGACTTTCCCCTGGGATGTTGCTGTAAGGGATGGGGGCTGGACTGCTGGGGAGTGGATCCAAAGGGAAGGACTTTAAACAACTCCTGAACTCTCCCGGAATCCCGGAATGGTTTGGAAGGGACCTTAAAGCCCATCCAGTTCCACCCCCTGCCGTGGGCAGGGACGCCTCTCACTATCCCAGGTAGCTCCAATCCCTGTCCAGCCTGGCCTTGGACACTTCCAGAGATGGATCTGGGATCCATCTGGAATTCCATCATGGATCCGGGTACAGCACCGGGATCAGAGGCGGTGCCTTTCTCTTGGGAGTGCTGGAGGAGGAGAAGGAAATCCATTCACATGCACTGGAGAGGAAAAAGGGATTATGCAATTCCACACAGCCATAATTCCAGGGCTAAATCCCATTAAAATTAGCTTTGACAGAAGCTTAATTTTATTGCCTCTTGCTCAACTAAAATTTTTGAGCTTTATCCTACTAGGAAGATTTGTTTCTTTTCCCTCTTTTTTTTCTCCCGGAACCAACATTGGATCCGAATTTTATTAACGTGGGAGTCTTAATGTGGGCATGGAGCGGGGAGGGGAGTGGATTTTAAGGCTCTTTTTTGGAAAACTGCTCGGAATAGTTATTTCTCCAGATGTTTTCTGATCATTTGCTCTGTGTTTTTCCAAACGAGACCGATTCTGAGCACATTCCCGATGGAAATGGCTGTTAAGGTAAAAATAAACCTTTTTCTGTGCTCGTTGGCAGTGAGGATGGATAATATTGGAAAGACAATGATCAATACCTGGTTTTGTGCTGTTTTGGGAAGTGTTGGAGTGTCTTGGCATGGATTCACGGCCACTGTAAAAGCGTGGAGCCAAAAACATGGATCAAGAGTAGGTTTGATCCTACAGGAGAGGCTTTACGTCCTTCTTGAATCCCACAAAACCCTTCTTGGACTCCCAGTCCATGTTGAGGTCCCAAGTCTTCAGTGAACCCCACCGAGTTCAAAGATCAGCTTGGAAATTCCATCCTTATGCTTCCAGATGGTTTTTTCCAGGTTTTTCCAAGTGTGGTGTCTCTTGGAGTGGGTTGGTGGTGTGACTTTTTCCATCTTCTGGGAACAAGAGCTCTGCAGGCTCAGATTTAGATGAAAATACGGCAAAAAGGGTTTTTTGGGATTTTCCTCTTCCCACATCGGCTCTGACCATCCGAGGTTGTTGAGGAGCTGGAGCGGCGTCAAGGCACTCGGAAAGGACCATGGGTGGGATGGAGGCGGGAGATGTTTGGGATCTGCTCAGATGTTTTAAGGGAAAATTTGGTCTTTGAATGGTTGGACAATGGGGCCTGGGTCATCATCTGGCCAACAACTCAATCAATGACTCCAAGCTTGAGCAGTTCCCAGGAGCAGATCCAGGTGGAGACCATCCTGATGGGATTCATCTCCATTAATCCTAGAGGAGACACTGACGTTGCCCTTGATAACTCCCTGTTCACCATTCCTGTCTTCCAGTTCGTCGCCTTCCGGAGTGTTTGAGAAGGAATACGACATTTATCGGGATTACAGCGTGGAAGGACAACTCCTCCACTACAGGTAGCCGGAATTTCCCTCCGGGATCGGGATTGGGATGGGCTGGGTGGGGGACAGCAGGGCAGTGAACGACACTGAGGTTTTATCCCCGCTCTTCCGATCCTTCTCCTCATCCCTTCCCTTCCTGTGTTGCCTTAAGGTCCTTGTGGTGAACCTCGATGAACCCTAAAAGTCCTTAAGGAACCCCAAAAGTCCTTCTTGAACCTCATCAAGTCCTTCTTGGAGCCCAAATCCTCATTGAACCCCACCAAGTCCTTGTCAAACCCTCCAAATCCTCAAGGAACCCCAAAAGTCCTTCTTGAACCTCATCAAGTCCTTCTTGGAGCCCAAATCCTCATTGAACCCCACCAAGTCCTTGTCAAACCCCAAAAATCCTCAGTGAACCCCCAAAATACTCATTAAACCTCACCAAGTCCTTCTTGGGCCCCAAAAATCCTCACTGAACCCCCAAAATGCTCACTGAATTCCAAAAGTACTTCTTGAACCCCTCCAAGCCCTTGTTAGACCCCTCCAAATCCTTGTTAGAGCCCTCCAAGTCCTTCTTGAATCCCCTAAGTCCTCAATGAACGCCAAAAGTCCCCGTTGAACCCCACCAGGTCCCCCCAAAATCCAAGACGAGGGTAAGACTGGATTTTGGGGATTTATGGAGTCACTCCCTGCCTGGTTGCTCCAGTTTTTGGTAAACCCCCAATTCCTGGGTTTTTTCTGGAGCTGAGGGTGAGTTGAGGCACCTTCAGATCTTCCTTTGCTTTCCATGATGGAAATGGTGACCACCAAGGGCACAGTGCTCCTCATGCCCTTTTCCAGCACGTTTTCCACACATTCCTGTGTTTTTTCTGGAATTGGGGGTGAGTTGAGGCACCTCCAGCTCTTCCTTTGCTTTCCATGCTGGAAATGGTGACCAGGAGGGCACGATGCTCCTCATCCCTTTTCCTGGCACATTTTCCTGCTGTTCCAAGCCGGCGAGCCCGGTGTGCCGCGATCTCCATCCCCATCCAAGACACGTGCGGGTGGAAAATCCCCCGTCGGAGCTGGCCACATTCCATCCCGCCTTTCCCTGTAATTCACTGCTGCCGAGTGACCTCCCGGGAGCGTCGGAATTAATTGCCACTTAAGGAAGAGAGGGGGGAAAGAAATCCGAGCTTTCCAGGAGGGAAAACCAACAGGGTGTTGGGATCGTGGTTTTTATCCTCACCAGCTGAACGCTCTCTTTGAGCGTGGAGAGAATCCATGGACAACCTGATCCCATCCACAAGCTGGGTGGATGCGGTTCCCAGGAAGTGAGGAAGAGCGGGAAGGAGCTGTTTGGGTGGGAAACAGGGATTTCGGGGGCCTCCTTTTGGCATCGGATTGGCGGCGGGAGCCGAACCAGAATCTGGCAGGATTTGCCGGGGACGGGGACGACGCGGATTTGGGCTGGTGGCCGTGGCCACTCAGGCAATTAAAAGCTTCGGTGTCACTGAGCATGAGCTCAGCTGTGCCGCAGGAGATGCCTCCGTCTTCCCAATCCCATAAAAAGCCACGGAGCAGCCCTCGCCGCCCTTCCCCCAGCCGCTGCCAGCCAAGGAGCTAATTAACAGCTTTGCTTAATTAGCTGTGAGTGGACTTCCTTCTGGAAGAACGAGTCTCACGGAGCCGGCAGAGCTCCACGGGGTGGGATTTTGGTTTAACCCCGTGAGTGCCAGGAGCTGGAATCAGAGCTCCTGATGAATTCCTGTTAATGGGATTAATTGTAAGGGGAAAAATTAATCGTGGAATCACGAAATGGTTTGGGTGGGAAGGGACCTTAAAGATCACCCAGTTCCATCCTCTGCCATGGGCAGGGACACCTTCCACTATCCAAGGTTGCTCCAAGCTCCATCCAACCCGGCCTTGGACACTTCCAGGGATGGGAAGGGTGGTGCTCCAGGACCTCTGGACAGGGACTGGGGGGGTCTCCGGTTGTCCCACGGGCTCATGGCAACATGGAGATGGCAAATTTGGAGCAGGATGGAATCCAGAGACTCCACATGGAGTAGGATGAGCCCTCAAATGTTTCCACTGGAGCTGCCACAGCTCCCTCAGATCCATCCGCTTCCAAACGCCGTTCGTGAAATGATCCTGAAGGTTCCGCGATCAGCTGGAAAATCAGGTCTGCAACTCAACAGCCTTCTCAGGCCATTCCGACCCTCTTCTCCTCAAGTCTGGCATTAATTCCAGAGGTTTTCCTCTGGAAAATGGCAGAGGGGCACAGGATTGAGTCCCACAACACATCCACAGTTCTCTGGTGGATGGGAAAGCTTGGTGAGACCCAAGTCATGGTTCCTGCCTTCTTCCATCCCCTCTGGCTGGGAAAGGAGAAACTGGAGAACTCCCAGATGTTGGGACAAAGTGTGGGACCAAGGTGAAGAGAAGCCAGATCTTGACTGAGAAATCCCGTGGGATTCAGCTGGGACAACACCCTCATCCATGGAATCATCATCACCTCCAAGTGCAGCTCTGGGGTTCAGCCGCTGGGATTACCCCAGGAGCTGCAGCAACATCCTCAGGAGCAGGGAAGGATTTTTCTGCTTCCTCGACAGCCCTGGCTCGGAGCTCCCGGACAACAATTCCTCTGGGAAATGTTTCCAACATAATGAAGATTAGCAGGTGTCATTAAGAGGATGACATCATGCTCCGCTTGCCTGGAAGGCTTTTGTCGGGAAGCCCTGGCATCCCAAATACCTGGAATCCCAAATACCATCATTCAGTCAATTACGGTCCCTGCCCTTAACCCTTTCCCTCTTCATTCCATCTGGATTTGTGGTCCCTGGAGCTGCTTCGTGTCCTCGTTCTCTTGAGGGAGTTGAACTCCTTGCTAATCCAAAATCAATCTTCCCGTCGGGAAATCCGCTTGTTTGTGGGAGAAATCCCAAATTTCTGTCTTCATCCCATGGTTGTGTTGGCCAGTGAATGGATGGAAGGTCAAAGGGTCCTCAAGCTGGACTTCAGACCAAAACTCTTCAACATCAAGGACCTTCTTCTCCCTTTCTCCTCCCGACAGGGGCGATGGCACCAAAGTGCTCCAAAGCCGTGGTGAATCCCTCATTCCAGGCTTTGGAGCTGGAGATGGTGCCCTGTTGTGTTCCAGCTCTTTGGCAGAGAGTTGGGATGTCCAATCCATGAGCAGGGAGAATCCCAGTTCTTCCGTGGGTGTTTTAGGAGAGCAGGATCACAGCTGCTTCACCTGCATGGCATCCTCAGCTTGGTCTTCCTCAGTTTCTCCTGAACCTCCACATCCAGGGATATTTAAAGAGGTCTTTGATCTTCTCATGGTCAACAGGAATTACCTCATAGCAAGAAATTGGGGAAGTAAGGGTTGGCTCCCAAAAATCGTGGCACCACTTTTTTGGAGCTCCACAGAACCTCGTGAGGAGGCGCCTGAGGTGGTTTCGGAGGTGGGTTTGTGTCTGCTGGGGTTTAGGAGGTGGTCATGGTGGTGGGGCCACCTCTGTTTTGGGAGACAACCTTAATTTGCCAAAAATATGCGATTTTCCAGCTGCCTTCACCTCCTGGCTCTCATGGGGGTTGCTGGGTTCATCCTCCAAGGCTGGAAGTTCAGTGTCCAAATGGTTCAGTGTCCAACTCCTGCCCTGGCCACGTTCAGCCCTTCCCCATCTGGATTTGTTGTCCTAGTGCCACATGGATGCAGGGAATGGGTGTAATTTGACCGAGAGTTGTGGCAATCCAGGCCCAAAATTCAGGAAGAGGCTTGCAGGAGCTTTGGAGAAACCTGGGAAGGAGGTGAGGAACCACCACACTGGATTTTGAGTGCGACTCCAACTGAGAGTTAATAAATGTGACCATTCCTGATTTTTAGAGGTCAATCTGTTCCCTCGGAAGTGAGGAAGAGGAGCAGAACTGACACCAGTGATTTTCTGGTGAGCCACGAGATGAAAATCCCATTTTTTGGAAGAAAAGGGATGAGGGTTGATGGTTGTTCTTGGGGGTATCGCGGTGGTGGGACCTCCTGGGCTGGGTCCTCTGCCCAAGCCCTGTCCAAGCTGACCTTGGACATTTCCAGGATGGAGCAGCCACAGCTTCTCTGGGAATTCCATGCCAGCCCCTCACCACCCTCCCAGGAAAGAATTCCTTCCCAGTATCCCACCTAACCCAGCCCGCTGGCAGCGGGAAGCCATTCCCTGTGTCCTGTCAGGGATGAACGATTCAGGCCGGCGATTCCAAGAGGACGAAGGGCTTTGGCGTAGGGAATGCGCTCCGGGGAATGTATTGATTACTCGGAACAGGCAAGAGCTGAAAAATCACCATTTTTGGAACTCCTTGTCGCGCTCCCAGAGCCAGCGGGAGCAGATTCCCTATTGATCGGCTATTTTGGGAAATGCCACTTCTGGTCTCTTTGTACTTCCCAGCTGATTCCTCATAACGACAAAGGCTCTTCTGTGCTCCTTTCCCAGCATTCCCTCCTCCCTCTCCAATCTGGAAAGATCTCCTCTTGTTTTCGGTGACATTTGGATTTCAGGGAAGAGGCTATTTTGGGGGATTGCTTTAATTGGGATGAGCAGCCCCGATTGGCTCCCGGGGATGTAGCGTCCCCGCAGGCGTCCGTGTCCTCCGTGCCCGGCCCGGCTGCCAGGACGGGTTGTGTTGGTCTTGTGCTTCCTCCTGGTGGGTTCCTGATGGGATTGATCCCAGAGGGGCTCACTGGAGAACCCTCGGCCATCATGAATGTCCCAAACCAAGAGGACACAGTGGGTGGTGTGGCCTGGGGAAGGTCCACCCCAGGTTGACCTTCAGCAAGGTCAACTTGACCTTCATCCAGGTGACTCATCAGGAACCATCATCCGAGTTTGTTTTGGTGTTTCCTCATCATCTACATCCCATAAAATCCTTTGGTTATGGATTCATGGCCTCCAACGTCCCGACCTGACCATCCCACCACGCGATGTTCAAACAGCTGCATGAAAACAGCAAAAATCAATCCTCCCGGACCTGCTTCTCCTAAAAAAGTGGGAATGGGATGACAAGGGATGGAATGGGTCGTTAACTCCTTCTTGTCTTGATCAGCTTCCACAGATGTTAATTAGAGCTGATGCCACCGGAGAAGCAGAACATCAGAGATGTTTCATGGGGAGATGCGGAGGGCTTGGAGCTAAAAGTGATCCCATAGCACCATCCGGAGACAGGGATTGGACAATCTCTGAGAGTTTCACCTTCTCCTGTTGGAAAAATCATAGGAAATCTTTTTTAAAATGGTATCTTGATTTATTTTAGTTGGAAAAGGGAGTTGTGTGCAGACGAGCTTCACGAGGTCTTGGACATCCATCAAACCAAGCTTTGACGTCAACAGGGATTGGTTGAAAGTTGGGACTCAGCATTCCCATCACTCCAAACTTCCCCCGGAAAGACCAAACTGGATTTTCCCCCCACCCCAGATATCCCATGGATTGTGTTGTATCCGTCAAATCATCCTCGTGGTCCCGTCACGGGTGTTCAGGAGGAGACAAAGAGAGTTGGGATCTCATCACCTTAGTGGGAACGCTGCGCCTTCTCCGTGGTTCCTCCATGGACAAAGAGCGGGATCATCCTGGGAAAAGGTTGGAGGGCTTTGGAGCTCCCACCTGGAGCTGCCAGGTCTTCGTTGTGTCACCAGGAGTGGAATGGGATGTCCGTGAATGTGGATGAATCCATCTCCTCTTGATCCCAACAATCTCTTCCCACTCCAGTTCCTGGTGGTTTTCCCATCAGAGGGACCCATGAGCCCATCCCAAACAAGAAAAAGGAGAGGAGACCCTCAGGTGCTTGGAGAACTTGATCCCAGCGCTCACCTTCTTCCCAAATATCCACTTTATTGCCCAAATTCCACATTTCACCTCACCCATTCTCGTTTTTCCAGGGATCAGCTTCAACCAATCAAAAAAGCTTCCTAAAAAAATGAATTCCAAGGAGGGAGTGACCCTTCCGGGCTCCTAAAAATGGGAAGAGGGATTGGAAGTGTGGGAGAAGGGTTGGATAGGCCACGGTGGGGTTATGAGAACCTCAAATCCCACAGATGCTGAGAAACGAGCGCTGGAGCAGGGATTTAAAATTCCAGGTGCAGTCGAAACTCCAGGATGTTGATAAACACAGAATTCCATAGAATTCCATATGAATTTTAGGGAACAGCACTACTTGCAGATGAAGAGCAGTGAAACCTTATGGACGGAGGATTTTAGGATTTTGTCCCATTTTCCTATGGCTCAATTTATTTAAAAATTAGTATAAAATAGGAATTTTTCCATGATTATAGGGGCTGGATTTCTGTCCTAAGGACATTTCCCCTGCTGGAAAATTTCGGATGGATCATGGGAGGCTTCAGGTAGAAGCCTGGACGTCTTCAGGCTCTGCTGCTCACCTTTCCCTGCATTTTTCACGGAGATATTCGTGCTGCCAGAGCGGCACCGGGCACCGCGCCAGGCACGGGGAGGTTTTTCCGCCGCCAGCTCATCCCTGACCCCGGACTTCCCAGCGGGATGCGCTCGGAGCAGGCTGTGCTGGCGGTGCCCAGCTGGGAGGGAAGGGGGGCCGGGCTGCTTCCCTCATTCCCATCCCAGTTTAGCCCTGGAAAAGGGGATCTTAAGCCTAGGTGGAAGGTGGAGGGAGAAGATGCTCCCAAATCCCGCGGCCGGGGGAGGAAGGTGAGGAAGAGCGAGGGCACGGTGGGAATTCAGGATGGCACAGGGTGGTGGGGGGGTGCTCAGGGATCTTTTGCTCTTCCCGTGCCGGCGAATCCCGATGCGTTCCATCGGAAATTAATATTTGAATGAATCATTCGAATCACGGCTTTTTCCCCTTTCCCCAGGGAGGGGAAAATCCACTTAATCCCGGCTCTAAATGTTAATCTTGACCTGCAAAGTCTAAACAGCACCGGGGCAGGGGAAGGGATCTTGGAAAAAGGTGTGGTTTGGGGAATATTCTTGTTCTTAAACCTCCTTCGGAGAAGCGTCGCCGCGTCATTCCATTAAAAACCAGGAAAATGCTGTTAAAATAATTCCACTTAAACCCGGCTGTGATTTATTCCCTTAGTCCCACCTTGGTGGAGTGGAGCTGCTCCTCGACTCCGTTAAAAGTGTCGGGAATGTAAAAATCCATAATTTTGGTTCTTTCGATGGGATTTCAAGGTGTTCTGAGCTGTGGATGGTTGGAATTCTCGCCGGCATGAATAAGGATATGTAAATGAGGGGTGGGGGTGGCTGTGTCCCTCCAGGAAAACAACTGGAAGAGAGGGAATTCCTGGATGAGGGAGCCGGGTTGTTCACGGAGCGCATGGAACCTGGAGGTTTCTCCTCTCCCCTCCATCATTGATTTCCCAAAGGTTGGAAGAAGATCAAGGAGGAGGCGTTGGAGCAGGGAAGAATGTTCAAGAGAGCACAGGAAAATCCTCCCCTAAAAGAGACAGAAATTATGTGGAAATGATGCAAATTTCCGAAGAAATTGATTTCTCTGATCGGCGATTCGGAGGGATTTGGGAAGCGGTTTGTCGTGGAAATGTACGGAGCCGGTAAAATCTTCCCCACACAGAGAAAACAGCAGGGAGAACCCGGTGCCAAGCCAGAAATAACAGGAATACTTGGGATTTCTGCCGGATGCCCCATGCCAGGAGGGCGGCCTGGGCTCGTTCTCCACTCCAGCATCCGTTGACTTTCTTGGAGCGGCCACACCGCTCGTGGGCGGCGATTTAAGCACAAAAAGGGCCTTTTTGGGATTCCTTTTTGCAGGCAGAAAATTCCATTTATTCCACGGCAGAGCTTTTTTGGGGGGGTTTAGCCATAATCCAGGGCAGCGCGACGGAGCTTTCAGGAATATTGCTTCCCGTTACTTAATATTTGGATTGAGAGCTCGGCCCGGACGAGGTGATTTGACGGCAGCGCTGCTGCTCCGTTGGGGATTTTTATTCGGATCCGCTGCTGCCAGATGCTGCTGGCTGGAATATTAATGCCAGCTGCAAAGCTGGGAATTAAGCGGCGGTTTCACCTGGTTTGAGTTGAAACACCTGGATTTTGGAGGGATTTGTGTTCGGGTGGGGGTGGGGAAGGAGTGAAAACGTTGATTTCTGCAGGGGACTTCCAGATCGTCTCATTCCAACCCCTTTCCATGGGCAGGGACACTTTCCACCATCCCAGGTTGCTCCAAGCTCCATCCAACCTGGCCTTGGACAATTCCAGGGATGGAGCAGCCACAGCTTCTCTGGGAATTCCGTTCCAGGGCCTCACCACCCTCCCAGCCAAGAATTCCTTCCCAATATCCCATCTATCCCTGCCCTCTGGCAGTGGGAAGCCATTCCCTGTGTCCTGCCACTCCATCCCTTATCCAAAATGCCTCTCCATCTCTCTTGGAGCCCCTTTAGGTCCTGGAAGGGGCTCTGAGGTCTCCCTGGAGCCTCCTCTTTTCCAGGCTGGGCATTCCCAGCTCTCCCAGCGTTTCTCCAAACCTCGGGGCATCTCCGTGGCTTCTTCTGGAGTCGCTCCAGCAGCGCCGCATCCTTCTGATCTTGGATCCCAGAGCTGGATGTGCGAAGATTTTCCCTCTTGGACACAGATCAAGTTGGAATTCCTTGTCTGCATGCAATAAAAAAAGTGGGAAAAGGAGAATCAGGAAGCAGGGAGGTAACGAGGATGTGGCTCGGAAGCAGACCTTGGCTCCAAGGATGTGATCCCTCACTCCAAGACCATTTCCCAAGGGTCGGGAACGTTGTTTGCAGATGGTGAAGAAACCCAAAGGCAGCTGGTGCCGCTGGCAGAATTCCCGGCACGAGCGGCTCCGGGTGGGATGTGCTGCCCGGATCTGCTGGGAATCCTCTGTGGCTCTTCTATTTCCTTTCCTCACCCTGTTTGGGATCTGTGTATAAAAATCGGGTTATTGATGAGGATTAAAGACCTCCAGGTCTTCCAGAAGAAACAGGGAATGATCCGAGATCATCGTGCATAGTTTGGGCAGGAAAAGCGAATTTTTCAGGAGCACAGCAAGGTTGGAAGGGGCTTGGAGCAACCTGGGATAGCGGAAGGCGTCCCTGCCCATGGCAGGGGGTGGAACCTGGATGAGATTTAAGGTCCCTTCCAACCCAAACCATTCCACGAATCCATGATTTTGCAGTTGTGGAGGGAATTTTGAGGGTCTGCAAGGGCTCCGTGAGGGGCTGAGATCCATCAAACCAGGGTGGAGGAACCCAAGCTCATCCAGGTCTTCGACAGCAGGAAGTTGGCAGGAGGCTCAAGTCTGCAGGAGCTCCAAAAGTGGAAAAGGAAGGAATAAATTATTCCCAAATCCCTTGGAGCGAGGAGCACAGTCCTGAGAGACTGTGGAGCCTCCTGCAGGGAATTGTTCGTGGCTTTTTCTGGGAATTTTTCCCTCAAAACTCAGTGACTGAACTCGTTCCACCTTTTCCTGGAGGACAGAAGGGACAAATTGCTGGGAATAAATGAGGATTGGAGAGGGATGAACTGGGAGAGCAGACGGTGCCTCCGGCATCTTCTGTTCCAGCGTGGGATTGGGGACAGGATGTGCCTCCCTGTGCCTCGGGAACAGCCAATTCCAGCTCGGATCCCTCCTGTGAGCCGGGCAGCTCTGTAAAATCCATCTTTGCTCTTCCTCCCGAGCGTCCCCTGCCCGGATGGCCTTTCCCAAGGACTTGGAACAGGGATAGAGCAGATGAAAATCCGCTGTGCCAGGGAAGAATTCCTCAGGGGAGGATTTCTTCCCAGTATCCAATCCCATGGGCAGGGACACCTTCCACCATCCCAGGTTGCTCCAAGCCCCATCCAGCCTGGCCTTGGACAATTCCAGGGATGGGGCAGCCACAGCTTCTCTGGGAATTCCATCCCAGCCCCTCACCACCCTCCCAGCCAAGAATTCCTTCCCATTATCCCACCCAAATCTCCCCTTTCCCAGTGGGAAGCCATTCCCTGTGTCCTGTCACTCCATGCCTTGTCCAATATCCAATCCCATCCAATCCCTCACATCTCCATCTCTCCACTCTTGGGGTGCTTGGGAATCTCCATCCTCCAGGCTCCGCGGTGGTTTGGGACCAGCCAAACCATTCCGGGCATGGAATTCTGACCCCACTGTGATGTTTCTCCCCGCAGGACCTCATCCCTCCGATGGAACGCCGGCACCAAGGAGCGGATGCTCATCAAGGTGACGGATCGGGAGCCCAGCTTCCTCCTGCACCAAGGCAACGGCTACGCCCCCGAAAACCAACCAGGCTCCCGCTCCCGCCGGCCCTCGGGCGGCCAACAGTCGCCCAACCTCCAAACCTTCTCCTCCGACGCTGACAACTCCGTGTTCTTCCCGGAGAGGAAGCAGTCGCCCTTCCTGAAGAGGGCCGAGCACGTGGGCAGCTGCTCGCCGCTGCTGGGCCGGGGCGACTCCTTCTGCTCGCCGCTCCAAGCGCAGCACCGCAAACATTCCAGCGAATCGCAGCCCTCGTCGCCCCGCTATGCCTACGAGCCCCCGCTCTACGAGGAGCCCCCCATGGAATACCAGGCTCCCATCTACGACGAGCCCCCCGTGGACATGCAGTACGAAGCCAGCGGGAGCTACAAGGCCGGGTCCCCGCAGAAGTCGCCCATCCGGAAGCCTCACCCTTTCCTTCAGTCGCCCAAGCAAGGCTCCAACTCGCCCTACCAGCAGTTGGTGCTCACCAAGCAGAAGTGTCCCGACCGCTTCATGAGCCTGGAATACAGTCCCGCCGGCAAGGAGTACGTCAGGCAGTTGGTCTACGTGGAGCAGTCGGGCTCCAGCCCTAAGATGAAGACGGGCTTGAGGCACAAATATTCCCCCAATCCCATCGGCGGCTCCTACTCGCTGCAGCACAGCCCCTGCCTGGTGCGGGACCAACGCCTGGAGATCAAATCGGGCGACTACAGCAGCATGGAGGGACCCGACTTCTGCCCCGGCCCGACAGGGGCCCAGGTGGCCCAGGCCGAGGACTCCATGTCGTGGTCCAGCCAGCAGGACACCTTGTCCTCCACCGGTTACTCGCCCTCCACCAGGAAGAGGAAAAGCCGGAAGCCGTCGGTGACCCACGACGCCAACGCGTCCTCCACGGACGGCTCGGGGGACCGGGAGGTGTTGGGCGAACTGGGGGAGGAGCGAGCCACGCCGGGACCCAACAGGTCGCCGATGAACCGGACAGAGAGCAAGGCAGCGGAGGCGGAGGCGGCGCGGGGCTTCCCGGAGCCCTTCCTGGCGCAGGCGCGCCTGGCTTGGGAGGCGCAGCAGGCCCACTACCACATGAAGCAACGGAGCAGCTGGGATTCCCAAAAGGACGGTTCGGGCTACGAGAGCGACGGCGCCCTCCCGCTGCCCATGCCAGGCCCGGTGGTGCGAGCCTTCAGTGAGGACGAGGCGTTGGCGCAGCAGGAGAACAAGCACTGGAAGAGGAACACCTTCGAGAAGCTGGGCTTCCCCCAGATCCTGCTGGAGAAGAGCGTCTCCGTCCAGACCAACCTGGCCTCCCCCGAGCCCTACCTGCATCCATCTCAGGTAACGTCCTTGGGAAGGTTCTTGGTTTTGGGGGCTTCCCCCGTGCCCCGTGAGGCCAATCCCTGTAAAAGCTTCTCCTCTTCTGGTGTAGATCCAGCGGGATGGTCCCCAGGGCGATCCCACACCAGGATTGGGCATGGGCACCTCGGTGCCATGGCAGCCTCAGCTCTGTGCTGTGGTTTCTCCTGCCTCAGTGGGGAGCAGATCCTGGATCCACCCAGCTCCCAGGGGATTCCTGAGTGCCCATCCCTGGTTGATCCCTCAAAGAAGTTGGTCCTTGGCAAGGTGGTTCCTCAAAGGATTTGGTCCTTAGCAAGGTGGTCCTTCAAAGTTGGTCCTTGGCAAGGTAGTTCCTCAAAGAATTTGGTCCTTGGCAAGGTGGTTCCTCAAAGGATTTGGTCCTTAGCAAGGTGGTCCTTCAAAGTTGGTCCTTGGCAAGGTAGTTCCTCAAAGAATTTGGTCCTTGGCAAGGTGGTTCCTCAAAGGATTTGGTCCTTAGCAAGGTGGTCCTTCAAAGTTGGTCCTTGGCAAGGTAGTTCCTCAAAGAATTTGGTCCTTGGCAAGGTGGTTCCTCAAAGGATTTGGTCCTTAGCAAGGTGGTCCTTCAAAGTTGGTCCTTGGCAAGGTAGTTCCTCAAAGAATTTGGTCCTTGGCAAGGTGGTTCCTCAAAGGATTTGGTCCTTAGCAAGGTGGTCCTTCAAAGTTGGTCCTTGGCAAGGTAGTTCCTCAAAGAATTTGGTCCTTGGCAAGGTGGTTCCTCAAAGGATTTGGTCCTTAGCAAGGTGGTCCTTCAAAGTTGGTCCTTGGCAAGGTAGTTCCTCAAAGAATTTGGTCCTTGGCAAGGTGGTTCCTCAAAGGATTTGGTCCTTAGCAAGGTGGTCCTTCAAAGTTGGTCCTTGGCAAGGTGGTTCCTCAAAGGATTTGGTCCTTAGCAAGGTCCCTCAAAACCTTGGGAAGAAAGAGCCACCAGTTTTCCAGGATTTTCTTCCCAAGGTTGTGGGCTGCCTGTTCCCTCCCTGGAACTGAGCTGCCCCGATCCTGGAGATCCCTCCTACCCCAAACTCCCATTCCAGAGGAGCCCCTGGGGCTCTGACCTGGAATTGCTGGAGCTGGTGCATCCCATGTGCCCAGATGCCAGCCCATCAGATGTTCCCCTGGTTTTTGGATGTCCTCCATCAGCTTCTGGATGTCCTCCATCAGTCCGTTCCCTTCCAGGGAAAGGCTGGAAAAGGCTGGAAGAAGCAGGGAAGGGCTATCGGGGCTTTTAAAAAATGGGTGATGATGCTACGTGAGATAAATCCCACCGGGAAAACTGCCTGGAAGATGGAACTTGGTGTCAGCAAGACCCCTGGACATGGACCTGGGAAACAGCAAATCATCTAGAAAATGCCTTTTTTGCCCATGGGAACGTGGAAGGAAACCAATGGAGTGTCGCATCCAAAGGCAGCAGAAGAAAATTCCCGAGGCACAGTTGTCCCCAAAGACTCGGTGCGGCACGAGGAGGTCCAAACCCAAAACTGGAGAGCTCCAGGTCCCCTTTGGATGCTCACATTGGCCAGGAGGGAAAGCTGCCATCGTTAGTGGTCCTACACCTTCTGCGTGGAGCATGGGATGTGGTGGGAATTTTCTCCACTCCTCAGAGGTTTCTGTCCAGGTGGTCCTGTCTGTTATCCTCGAGCTCAGGGACACCAGGGTGGTGGGACACTGGCACCAGTTTCCCAGAGAAGCCGCGGCTGCCCCATCCCTGAAGTGCCCAAGGTCAGGTTGGATGGGGTTTGGAGCAACCTGGGACAGTGGAAGGTGTCCCTGGCCATTGGAGGGGGATGATCTTGAAGGTCCCTTCCGACCCAAACCTTCCATGGTCATGGCTGTGGTTGTCACCAATGGAGTGTCCCCACATTGAGGTGCATCCAAGCCCCATCCACGTGGCTCCAAGACCTTCTCCCTTGAGGATTCCCTAATTTCTGAGGTGACACGATGGTCACCCCATGTGACAGACAGGAGGTCACGGCCATTTGCCGTTAACACCCCATGGTTTATCCCCTTCTTGTAGGCCAGGACTTCCCCCAAGTCCATTTAGGCGCTAATTAGAGCTAATTAGAGCTGAAGTTAATTTCCTATTGGCTCTGGCAGCAGGGGATCCATCACATTTCACCTCCGGTGTCACTCCCTGGCCTTGGCTGGAGAAGGTTGATGTCCCCAATCAACGTGGTCCTTTCCTTCTCCCTGGGTGTTCTTGGTGCACAACATGGCTCTGGCCCAGCCCATGGACCAGTTTTTGGAACAGCCACATCCTCAGCAGATGTCAAGTGACACTTTTGAGCATCTTCTGCATCTCCTTCCACCCAGGAGAACCCATGGGCCTTCAGCTGACCAGCAGGTTGGAGGACATAGAAGGACCTTTGGAGTGATGTGACCTCTGCAAGGACAGCAGAACTGGGTCCCTCAAGAGGTGAAGCTCCTGTGTCCCCATCTTGTGTCCCTGCCATCGTCACCGCGGTCAAGATGGGAGCAGAGCGATGTCGATGGAAAGAGATCTTGACATTGGAACAGGACGAGTTGTTGAAGAGACAAGAAACTTGACTTGTTTGAAGAAGTAGAAGCTCCATCACCTGCCAGCGGCTCTGGTGGCTCTTTGGGTGGCTTCCTTGTCCCCTCCTGCATTTTCCACCTCCTGGGTCTTTCCACCTTCTGCTTTTCTTCTGTTCCTCATCGAAAGACCAACCCTGAGTCCATGGCAGCACTGGAGTCACCTTGCCCACGGACCCTCCTGGGGGCCACCATCATGGTTCCTCCACATATGCTGGGGACAACGGTGTCACCTCTGGGTGGTGTGGAATGTCCTTCCCTGCCATGGGTCACATCCCCAGGGCCACCAAACACAGGTGGTGCTGGCCTGGATGTTGCAGAAGAGATGATGAAGCCACCTTGGCTGGCTGCAGGACCATGGACTTGTCCATCCCAATTGTCCTTGTTTGCCTCCTCCATGCTGTTCACCAGCTGTTGGGGTGTCCCTCCACTCCTGGAGTGACATCCACAAGCTGTCCTGGTTCCAGTAGGAGGAGGACACTGATCTGCAGCAGTCCTCTGGGTCCTTCCCAGCTGGACCCTCTGCAGAGGTCAAGGTTAAATCCTGAGCATCTCCTGTCCCTTGGGATGTGCAGATGGACCATCCATGTTGCTCATGGCTTGGAGGAGCCACCAGCTTCCTCCTGTGGCCGCTGGAGAACCACCCTTGAAGGTGATTTTGGGCAGAGGGGGTTTCCTGGGGGGCTGTTACAGGTGGGTGTGTCCCCAATGTCCCCAAAGGATGGGTGGAGCCCAAAGCCACTCGCCCTTTGTTTCCCCCACGTTGCCACCAGCATCTTCTGTCCATGACTCCATTAATCAAGTGTGAAGAGAGTCCAGCATGTCACATCCCCACCTGTCCCCTCCCTCCTGATGCCAGTCGGTGCCACAGCCCACCTTGGCTGCTGGCACCGGGTCAGCTCCACTTGGCCATGATGGGATTGAGGAGAAGCTCCTTGGAGAGGATGTGGTTTATGGGAAGACCTCTGAATGCTGCAACGGTTGGTTGGTTGCTTTATTGGTTGGTTGTATGGATGGTTGGTTGGTTGATTGATTGATTGATTTGTTGGCTGACTGATTGGTTGATTAATTGGTTTGTTGGGTCATTGACTGGTTGGTTCAGTGGTTCATTGGTTGGTTGATTGATTGATTGATTTGTTGGCTGACTGATTGGTTGATTAATTGGTTTGTTGGGTCACTGACTGGTTGGTTCAGTGGTTCATTGGTTGGTTGATTGATTGACTGATTGATTGATTGATTGATTGGTTGGTTCACTGCTTGGTTGATTGATCATTTTGTTGGTTGATTTATTAGTTGGACAATTGCTTGGTTGATTGACTGATTGGTTGGTGGGTCAATTGATCAGTTTGTTGGTTGCTTGCTTGGTTGATTGATTGTTTTACTGGTTGGTTGGTTAATTGCTTTTTTCATTGGTTGCCTTATTGGTTGGTTTGTTGCTCTGTTGATTTCTTGGTTGTTTCATTGGTTGATTGATTAATTTGTCGGTTGGTTCATTGGTTGATTGATTGGTTGATTGATTGGTTTACTGGCTGGTTGTTTCATTGGTTGGTTTGTTGGTTGATTGGTTTGTTGCTCCATCAGTTGCTTGCTTGGTTGGTTCATTGGTTTATTGGCTGGTGTTGGTTTTTTGATCTGTTGGCTTTTTGGTCGGTTGATTGGTTGATTGGTTGGTTGATTGATTGATTGATCGATCGGTCGATCATTCCATCAGCGCTCCCATCCCACCAGCACCCCTGACCTCTCCGCCTGTTGTCCCCCAGTCCGAGGACCTCGGTGCCTGCGCCCAGTTCGAGAGCAGCCGGCAGACCCGGAACATGATGCCGAGCGCCAGCTGCGTCTTCCCCACCTTCAACCTGCGCAAGCCCTCCTCGGAGACGGACATTGAGAACTGGGCCTCCAAGCACTTCAACAAGCACACCCAAGGGCTCTTCCGACGGAAGGTCTCCATCGCCAACATGCTGGCCTGGAGCAGCGAATCCATCAAGAAACCCATGATCATGACCAATGACCGCAACGTCAAGAAGGAGGCATGCGAGATCTTCAAACTCATCCAGATGTACATGGGCGACCGGCGGGCCAAGACGGACCAGCTCAACGTGGCCTTGGAGATCGCCACCAAAGGTTGGAGCATGCAGGGGCTGCGAGACGAGCTCTACATCCAGCTGTGCCGGCAGACCACCGAGAACTTCCGTTACGAGAGCCTGGCCCGCGGCTGGGAGCTCATGGCCATTTGTTTGGCCTTTTTCCCACCCACTCCCAAATTCCATTCCTACCTAGAAGGATACATTTACCGGCACATGGATCCGGTGAATGACACGAAAGGTAAGTGAGAAGGCGTGGCCTGGTGGCTTCTGTGCCCATCCTCAATCCCTGGAAGTGTTCCAGGCCAGGTTGGATGGGGTTTGGAGCGAGCTGAGATAGTGGAAGGTGTCCCTGGATGGTCTTTATGGTCCCTTTCAACGCAAACCATTCCATGATTCCATGATGTCACAACCCATTGATTTGGTGCCTTTCCCCTTGGCTGAGTCTCCTCATGGGAAGGTGGATGAGGAACTCATCCAAGATCCCTCCTGGAGGTGCACCCGGTGCTGTGGGGGCTTTCCCACCCTCCTCATCCACGGAAATCCAGTGGGAGATCCAACAGGAAATGAGCTTTGACACCTTTGCTGCAGGATCAGCGTCCTCTCCACCCCTGGAACTTCTCCCATGCCCTGAAGTTCCTTCCAACCCAACCTTCAGAGGTTCCTTCCAACCCAGACCATTCCATGATTCCATGGTTCCACCATCATTTCCATGCCCTGAAGTTGCTTCCAACCCAACCTTCAGAGGTTCCTTCCAACCCAGACCATTCCATGATTCCATGGTTCCACCATCATTTCCACCTCCAGATGTTTCTTCCAGCTTCTCGAGTTGCTTTGGATCCAAAATTCCGTGATTCCATGGTTCCACCTCCAGATGTTTTTTCTGGAGTAGTTTTGGATCCCAAAAAAAACCCCCCATGTCAGGAGGGGACCCAGAAGATTCTCATCTCGCGAGCTTTTTTGGTCATGGCAGGAGAAGGAGACATAAATTTGGGCCATTTGATCCCAAAAAGGTGGGAAATTTAGATCCTCCACAGTCTTGGGATTGGTCATCCCAAATCCTTCACCACTGGTGTTGTCTCACAGGGATCTGGACATCCCCGTGGGTTGATGCCACCTCTCAGTAGGTCATGGATGAGGTGGAGTTGGGGATCCAGGAGGATCTGGGGTTTTGCCATTGGGAGATGGACCCCAAATTTCTCCAGGGCTTCCAAGGTGCCCTTCAGCTCCTGGGGGACAGCGGTGGCACAGCTTGGGAACACGAGGAGATGATCCCAACCCCGGTGTCCATGGAAGGCAGAGACGACCCCAGGTGCCAGAGCATTCCCAATGGGATGCAGCCCCGGGAATATTGGAATATCTCCCACCAGAGGTGTCAGACTCATTTCCCGCTGGATTTGGCAGCTCGGGAGAGGCTCCGCCCCCAGCACCTCCCAGCCAATCAGCGCCGTTCCCTGAGAGTGGTCCCGAATTCCATCCCCGTTTTGAGTTCCATGTTATTTTCAGGAATTTCGTTGTCTTTGTGTTGAGTCATTGATTGGTTTTGTTGTTGTTGTTCCGTTGATTTGTTTTGATTTGCATTTTCAATTCCATCTCATTGGGTTAAATTTGCATTTTCATTGTCATTTTAATTGGTTTTTTATTTCCATTTTATTTTCATTTCTGTCTCATTTCAATTTTCATTTCACTTCAGTTATTATTTTAATTAATTTATTTATTTAAGTATGAATTTACCTATTAATTTATTTAATTTGAATTTTTCAATTTCATTTCAATGTTTATTTTAATTCCAATTTTCATTTCAATTTTTAAATTTTAATTTAATTTCAAATTTTAATATCAATTTTCATTTCAATTTTTCAATTAATTTCAATTTGAATTTTTATGTCAGTTTTAATTTCATTTCAGTTTTTAATTTAATTTAATTTCAAATTTTGATATCAATTTTCATTTTCATTTCCATTTCCATTTCAATTTTTCATTTAATTTAATTTGGGGTTTTTTAGTGTCAATTTTCATTTCATTTCAGTTTTTCATTTAATTTAATTTCAATTTTTTATTTTCATTTCACTTTTCATTTCATTTCAACTTTTCTTTTAATTTCAATGTTTATTTTCAATTTCAATTTTCATTTCAATCCTCATTTCAGTTTTTCATTTCACTTCAAACTTTACATGTCAGTTTTCATTNTCATTTCTGTCTCATTTCAATTTTCATTTCACTTCAGTTATTATTTTAATTAATTTATTTATTTAAGTATGAATTTACCTATTAATTTATTTAATTTGAATTTTTCAATTTCATTTCAATGTTTATTTTAATTTCAATTTTCATTTCAATTTTTAAATTTTAATTTAATTTCAAATTTTAATATCAATTTTCATTTCAATTTTTCAATTAATTTCAATTTGAATTTTTATGTCAGTTTTAATTTCATTTCAGTTTTTAATTTAATTTAATTTCAAATTTTGATATCAATTTTCATTTTCATTTCCATTTCCATTTCAATTTTTCATTTAATTTAATTTGGGGTTTTTATGTCAATTTTCATTTCATTTCAGTGTTTTATTCAATTTCACTTCACAATTTTAATTTCAATTTTCATTTCATTTCAGTTTTTCATTTCATTTCACTTCAAACTTTTCATTTTATTTCAATTTTTTATTTTAATTTCATTTCAATTCTTATTTTCATTTAAATTTTAATTTCAGTTTTAATTTAATTTTGATTTTATATTTTCATTTCAATTTCCGTTTCATTTCAGGTTTTCATTTCATTTCACTTCAAACTTCTCATTTCAATTTTCATTTTCATTTCAATTCAATTCTTACTTTAATTTCAATTCTTATTTTCAATTTCATTTCAATTCTTACTTTAATTTCAATTCTTATTTCCAATTTCATTTCAATTTTCATTTCATTTCAATTCTTATTTTAATTTCAATTCTTATTTCCAATTTCATTTCAATTTTCATTTTCATTTCATTTCAATTCTTATTTTAATTTCAATTCTTATTTCCAATTTCATTTCAATTTTCACTTTCATTTCATTTCAATTCTTACTTTAATTTCAATTCTTACTTCCAATTTCATTTCAATTTTCATTTCAATTTTTTTTTTTAAATTTCAATTTCAATTTTAATTTCATCCCGATTCTTTAAAACTTTTTTTCCCTTTTTAATTTCAGTTCAAGTTTTTTTTTTCATTTCAATTTTCGATTTCGTTCCAATCCCCGTTGTCGACCCCGATCCCGATGTTCGTTTCCCCCGCGAGTTCCTTTTCCAGCCTCACTTCCCGCTGTCCCCGCCTTCCGGGCGTTTTTCCCCAGTGTCGCGGCACCTCCGCCACCTCCTGGAAAGGACCAATAAGAAGAAACCCAAATTGCGAAAGAAACCCAAGCCCCAAATCGAGGAGCACCAGGGTAGGGACCCCCCAAAACCCCGGGAGCGCCCGGAATTGCCCAGGGATGCTGGGGAGGGGCAGGGGGAGAGCAGGGAGAGAGCGCCGGGCTGATTAATTGGGGTAATTAAATAGGGGTGAGTGAGGAGCGGCGTGATTCAGATAATAATTGAAATAGTTTTGATGGTAATCAATAATAATTAGGAAAATTATTTATGATTTCGGGGTTTTTAATATCATTATTATGTTATATATTTTTTATTATTATTATTATTATTATTGTTATTGTTATTGTTATTATTATAACAACAATAACATAATAACATAATAACATATAACATATAATAATAACATAATAATTATCATTGTTACATTATAATATAATTATATTTATAGATATATTATTATAGACAGCTATATTATTACTATATTGTAATAATATATATTAATTATATATTATGTTATATTTACAATTA
>WEIT01021978.1:2768-36124 GCA_013389985.1 Dryoscopus gambensis
AATGTCAAATGTGTAATACCGCCACGTATTTAACAGTATGTAGGTATGTAAGCTGGTGTGGTTGAAAAATTTTCCAAAAAGTGCCAATTCTGTACTAAAGAGGAAGGAGTGTTTCTTCTGCTGTTCTGTATGAGGATGACTTTTTTTCACCCTGGTTTTAGTTAAATTTGGTTTTAATTTAAACATTTTTGCCACCCATCCCAACCCCCTTGTCCAGCATCTGGTGAGATGATTTTTTTCTTTAAGATAATTATTAAATACAATTTCTGCTCTTGATAGGAATGAGACATGAAATATTTTGAAGTATTTTATGTACTGCTTGTCTGGATTTTTTTTTTTAAATTTATTCTTGACTCTGTTGGTGAACTGTATTATCACAATGCAGTTTTAATTCTTTGGGTGGATGAGAATGATTTCAGTCAGCATATGCTGCTTTTATAATTGTTCTAGATGGAAACATTATGGTTCTTTTTATTTAGAGAGGAGCTTTGTAGCTTCTCATGATTCCCAGTACTTGCTTTGCCCATCTCATTGCTATCTGATGCAGTTCTTTGTAGACAGTTTTTTAAATACACTGGTCACATCAGCAGAGTGTCCTGCAGTAATTTTCAAAAGAGTTTTAAATACTTTGCTTTATAAATATAAAGAATTGTATTCAAACACATTGCAGAGGGGGAAAGAATATAGTAACATGGACTTTGGGATAATAAAGGTTTAATGAGAATGCCCATGAAAGGAATGAGAAGTGCACTGATCTGTCAAATCTCTGGCCTCTACTTTGGCTCTACTCCTTAACTCTTGGTGAGTCATTATCAGACTAAAAATGTTTAGAGGTGGGAAAACACATCACCCGATAGTTTGATGTATGTGTAAACAATATATCCAGTTGTTTTTCATTTACTGTTAATGTTATACAGGAACCTGGTACTTATTTGTATGCTCTTGTAGTGATTATTGAACTACATAAATCAGGTGACAGATGCTGAAATAATTTTTCACAGCCGTGCTGGATCAAAGGCAGATCGAAGAACAGAACAGAGAAGTTGACAGAAACTTAGAAGAAGAAAGGAAAGCAAGAGGAGAAAGGACAGAGAAAGAACAACAGGAAGCCTTGGAAAGTGAGCAGAAAGAAGTGGAAAAGCTTAACGAAGAGGTGGTAATTTAATTAATTTCTGACGGTAATGCAGCTCTGTAGTGCCTTACAGTTTAGGATTGTTATATGTGTTACTTGGTTAAAAATAGATTTTATTCAATGAAGTGAAAGTAATAGAGACTAAGTTATTTTATGTACTTATGTGATTAACCAGAGTCTCTGGTTACACTAGAGTGTCTCCTTATGCCAAGTAACTTTTTCATTGGAAACAGATGCTTTTCCTTCCATGCTTCATGTAACTGGAAACTACAGTTTTATGGCCACTGTCACCATGCTGTTGGAACAAGCCGAACATTTGCTGTCTCTGTGGTGTGGCCGCTGCAAGTGGGACACCACCAGGACATGTTAATGTTCATTGGCCTCTGTCAGGGTGTCCAGGGAACTCTGGGAAGCAGAGAGTATAAGGAGACCTTGAGTTTGCTTAAATCCCTTTGAGCTTAAACACTACATGTTTAAATGGTGTTCTGGACTTTTAGGTCCTGTTTAATGCTGTTTAGACTGGTGTGTTTTACTGAGGTTAACATGAAATTCTGCATTTATTGCAGGTACTAAGGTATAAATGTGTTTTTCTAATCAGTATTTAATTTTTATTTTTGTGTCTTAAAGTGTATCCAAAACTCAATGAAAACAGATGAAGAAATAGAAGATAAAGAGGAAGTAAAACCTGAACATAGTAACAGTGGTGCTGAAAATAATGTAAAGGATCCTCCTTCAAATCCATTAGAAAAATACATGAGAATAATTCAGGAGAGCAGAGAGCAGGAACTGGCAAACAAGGTGATTATTCTCAAAACAAGAGAGATATTCCCAAAATATTCCCAAAAATATTATTGACTAAATTTGTTGTCTTGCTAGCATGCTTAGGAATGAAAACAATATTCACATTTTAATTTTTTCTTCATTTAGAAACTTTATGTAACAACCTGCAGAGTGTTTGGATTTGTGTAATGTTTGGAAAAGTGTGATGATCCAAAAGAAAAAACACTGAAAACTTTCTTCTATAAGGGTTGCTGGTGTTCTCTAGATAGGGGGTTTGTTAGTTTGTTTTTAAGGTACTAGGACAGTATTTAAATGTCCTCAATTTTCAGCTTAAACTGCGTTTAAATACGGTTTGAACCCTCACAGGTCAGTTTGTGTTCCTCTAACACAACTGACAGAATTTATTCTGGCAAAATGGAAAATTGGACTTTTAAAGAACAGATATGGGTGGACATTGCTTCAGTGAAGGAAAGCAAGATGCTTTTCTTCAGACATGATCCCAGTCTAAATTTCCAAAGTGTTACTATTCTAGATCCAATGTAGCATTTGTAGAAATAGGGTTGGTCCTTGAGAAGATTTTTATTTTCACTTATGTGCCTTAAAAAGACAGATACTGTTAGAGTCACTTAACTTTGACTTTAGAACTGGTTAGAGAAAGTGTATTTTCCTCTTGGTTGGCAGGATTCAAAAGAAAAAGAAATAAGAGAAGAATCAGTTTCGGAAGGACTTCTATCTACAGAAAAGGACGACAGGTAAGGCTCATGTATTAATCACTTACAGTACTTCATATTAACAAATAATATTAATAATAATAATAAATTCTAAATTAATATGCAGTTTTAATATGAGTTACATTAAGATACATCTGCCTCCTTAGAAAGCAAAATAAATTCGTAATCAAAAGCAAGTGTGTTGGAAGAACTGAGGATCCTTCCAATTCTTGTACATGCAAGTTAAGCACTGTTTGGAACTCACATCTGAGAGCTGCACTCCGTGATCTGTTTCAGTAGCTGTGGCAGTCACAACTCTTTATCTGCAACTGAGCAGCATCCAACTTCCTTGACAGAGAGCTGGAGTCTGAGGGATTGTTCTTACGTGATGACTCCCTGGGTGAAGGTTTGTCTGTGCTGCAGCTCGCCCACAGTCTGTCCCTAGCTTTGATTTTTCAGTAGCATTGTGGCCTTTTAACACTTTATTCAGAGATTTTGTCTGCCTGCACTGAGTTACAACAGCCCAGGCCTTTCCTCTGGTTCTCCCTAGGCACTGATAAATAAGGATATGTAGGTTTTATTTGCTTGCAAGGGCTAAACCAAACAATCCTCCATTAAATCTTTCAGTTTATTTGAAGATGGAGAATTCAAAATAAGCAAAAAATGTGGAGCAGATAGGAAAAAAACCTGTGAAGTTTCACCATAACCACAGTAATGATTCACCATTATCTGTGCTGTTGAACATAACAGGCCCTATCCTGCTGCTCCCGAATTGGCACCAGTTGTGTTGTTTTCACTGGGTGAGCACTACAGAAGATAGTTCTGCTTTTTGAGATACAGGTGATGGCTTTCAGTTAATGAAGACCCAAATCCTCCTTCTTTAGGGCTGTTTTTTTGCCAGCAGTTCACTGAAACAGCAAGAGAATTGCAGCAACTTTTGTTTTGAGTATTAAGATAAACTACATAGGACTCATAACACTTTCTTTTCCTCTCTCCTATAATGAATACAGTGTTGCAGACATTTCTCACGGAGACCTGGATGAAAGCTTCTGGTGAACAATAGCTATGGATTTTTAAATTGTTGTTCTTATTACTAGAAAGATGTTTTTAAAGTAGGTTTCTGCATGTAATAAATGTTAGCCACCAACATTGCAGGCTGTGTAATTATAAATTAATAAAGCTGATTTTGATCTGTTTCATCACTTCAGTCACTGACTTCAAACAGTGAGTCCTGATGTGTTAGTAGTCCAGGAGGAAGCCCTTGGGTGGGGTGGGAGAAAGAACAAAGTAGGGAACAAAAACTGATCAGTGTGTTTGGGCAGATTTGTGTTGGCACTGAATTCCTCTAAACTTTGTCAACTCTGCCAACCCCTGCCCCCCAGCCCCTTCTCCTCCAAATGATTCAAAGTGTGGGTGAAAGGAACAAAAAATTCCATCATCATCACCTGCTTTTAAAGGTGTCCCATGGAGGCAGTTGGCTCACACAGTTTCAGAGTGTGGAGTGTGACAGACCCAAACTAAGGTGCCCCTTCTGCTGCTACGGCAGGGGCAGGAGCCACTTTCAAAAGCAGCCCCTCTCACACATCACCTCGTTGGTATTAACCAGCCCAGAATGGAGAGATTAAAATAAAAATGCTATTTAACTCATCTTTATTTAAGCTTTGTATTTTGTAGGTAGATTATAGGCAAGATCATTAAACTTTATTTACAGTATAAAATACAGTAGTTTTTATCAATGAAGTAATTTTGGGTGGCAGCATATATTACAACTTGCACTGCATTTGAGGCTGCTCAGCTTGACCTAACTACAAGAATATGAAGCCAAGTTTGACAGAATTTAGGGGCAAAAAACAAAGTTCTGTCTTGAATTCACTGGATGTTGAAACACAATGTACCAAAGCCGTGATAGATACAAACTTTGCTTTTTGAAATGAAGCTAAAATATGATGTGGTGGCTACTCTAATTTTACATGCTGCTTAATTTGCTGTTGCAGCCACTCCAGCCTTTACAGAATTTCTGAGAGACCGCTCCTGTTGGATGTTGGGAAGGGGTAGTGCTTGTTGCATTACGCTGGCCTGGAACAACTACTGCTACTGCATGCTGCACACAGCTGGTGCTGCAGCTGCGCCTGCCGGGCAGCCCTGCCCCACGCAGGAGGGAGCGAGCTCGGGAACAGAACGTGTTTCACTTCGGATAGAGACATAAAGCCTAGAGATGCACTGCCATGGAGTAGCTGTAGGTCTGGGTTCAAATAAGCATACACAAGTGTTGTCTATTATCTACAAATATTTATTTTAACACTTGGATGTAACTACAGGAAGCCCTTGGCACTGATAGAAAATATTGATTCACTGTTAGGTTACAAAAATTTATACATAGCAAAATTTAATGCTCTTTACATAAAAATATTAGACTACTTAAACAAAACTTCAAAACCTCCCAGTAATAGCTACACTGAATTAGAAAAGAATTAGGCTTTAAGACACTGCCTCCATTATTACCCTTATGCAAACACTGGGCTAGAACATCACCTGCATTGCTGTAGAAATGTCTCCTTCATGCAACAGGTAAGAACATACACTAGGCTATTTTGTCGTATTTGCTCTACATCAATCAACTTTGCCCCTTTTTTGAAACTGTCAAATTAGACTTCAATATTTAACAAGAGAAATTATATTTGAAGTTAATACCCCCCCCCATAAAAGCCTTTTCTCTTAATACTGATTTAAAGGAATTTGTGCTTCCTTTGATGTATATTCAGCAAACAGTCAAAACTACCAAACCACACGTCAGCCTAGCAGGGGTATGACTTGAATGTTTAATTTTTTCAAATGAATGATGTATTTTTACTTTCCCCCCCCCAACATTTATATATATATATATATATATATATATCATATAGAACAAACACCAAATATACCATCACTAATACTCAAGATATCACTGAATGCTTCTGAAAAAAAACATTAATTAGAAGGCAGACTTCTATGGGAAATGACTTTAAAATGGCACCAGTTCGTTTGTTGAGTTTTTTTCTGAACACCACGTTTTCTTAGTGTGCTAATTAATTTGTAAAAAGGAAAACACATAAGCACTGACTATAAATTTGCTAAGCACCAAGATAGAGAAAGGTGGACATCCTGTATTATTTTTATGGCTGCAAATTTTATTGTTTGTGTAAAACTCTGCAAACTTTCTCATCCGCTCATTTGGAATAGTCAGATCAGTGTCATTTTAATAAGGTAACACTTTCGCTTACTTAAAATATAGGATAATGGTCTCCTGCCACTATATAAATGCTAAGACATTTATAGAAAATAAATATTAAGGCAAAGCTGACATTTATTTTCAAAGAAGGGGATCATTATCCAGATCCAGGGATCTACATTCCATTAAATAGTTAATAAAAAGATTAGAACTTGGGACATCTGCTCAGCACTCAGGTGAGCACAGGGACATGACGGCTTCATCATGGATGCGCGTGGCACAGGAGTGGAGCTGCTCCCGTGGCCCAAAAAGCCCCTCTGCGCCCTGGGAGGTGCTGCAGCTGTGCCACCACACAAACACGAGCTCCTCTCAGAAATCTCAGCTGGGCACGGGTTCCTTTGGGAGGTGCTCAGTTGCACACCGTGCACGTGCCTGTGCCTGAGGTCTGCACAGATCTACTGCCTGCTCGGCTGGGGCACTGCCACCATTCGTGCAGGGTGTCATGCTGTAGAACAAGTCAAATATTAAATACCAAAAGTCTCAAAGAAGAATAATTTGGTCACTTTTTGTAAAGTGTTGCCTTTTAAAATGCCTGGAATAAACCCTCCATTCTCTGTTAGAAAGGATGGAAGATTACCCATGGGAAGATTTCCCTAAAAAAGTTTTCCAGGAGCCGGAATGTGAAGCTTTTACACTTCTCTCTAATTTTGTTTGGTAGACACACATCTGTACTGCAGAGCAGCTATTTGCTGATTTGTCAGAGCTACAGAACTCTTCTGCTGAATTACTGTGGCAAACATTTATGTGTAAGAATTGAGTTGCTCTTTTGACCGAGACTGGATATCCTGAAGCTCCTGCTCTTCTTTTGCTTTGATATCTTGGTAGGCCTGCATTTTGCTTGCATCCTTTAAGTAGGCCCAGTTAGAAGACAGTATCATGAGGAAGTGGATCTGGAAGAGAAGGGTGAGCATGATGGCGAGTGAGCATGTCAAGAGGCAAAGCAAGCTGCTAGTCAGATTAATAGACGCTCTTTAAAATAACAACCAAAAAAATAGTTATTCTACGTTAATAAGCATTCTGTTATTAAAACAAGCACAGAGGCTATTTTTCAAAGATCTCTAGAATTTGGCATGCTTATAACTCAGTTGGTTATTCACAATTTAGAGAAAGTTAGTACAACAACATTAAAATGAGCTACAGAGTTGTACGGGTCAATTAAAATGCAGAATGGGGGGAAGCAGGAAAACAGTTTTGTACGTGGCAATATACACAATTTGTAAACTACGAGGTGCTCAGAAGAACTGCTTTCTAAGGTCATGGTGTTTATGCATATCCAAGCCCAGAGCCTGGCAGGTCTTTTCCCCCAACAAGCAGATGAGAATTCCACCCTCCCCCTGGAAAAAACCTGAAACTGTGAACCGTTTTATTGACGTGAACAAGGCTACATTAACACATCAAAAAATTAAACATCAAAACATGAGTCCAAAACTAAGCAAAAGCATGCAATCTCTGGGTTAAGAAGTTTTAATCCTGTATTTTTATAGCTATATTTTAAACTTCCATTGTCCAACCTCAGATGAAGAGTTTTATATTGTATATAGCAAACGGTTCCTTTTTTAAAAATTATTATGTGTTTGTTTTTCTAGTTTGTGCATTCGTCTCTTGCCAACTTCTTTTGCCCATACTTCATGCAGAAACATCTACATCTGAAAACATTGATTCACTTCTCCTTCTTTTTTTTCCCCAACACTGTAAAAAGGTCCCTGTGATCTGTGCATGGTTTTGCTTCCTGTGCAGTCATACTTACATTTTTGAGATCTGGCTACTGAGAAATCAGTTACTAAAGTGCAGCCGTACAAGAACAGAAGGTATTTATATGCTGTTTCTTACTAGTTCAGGGTCCAAAAGAAAGAATGTGATTGTTTTACGCAGAGCTAAGACAAGGATTTATTTTCTTAGAGAAAGAGTATCATTCGGCACTTACTTAAGAGTAAGAGAAAATAATTGGTTTGAACATGCATGGAATCACTTGGAAATACAAGTAAATTAATTCATAATACCCAGGCTTCTGATCTCTGCCAAAACAGACTGGCACTACTTCATTATTCCTTTTCTTTCATACCATATGTATTTTGAATGCTTGGGGGTATTTGTATTTGGTGTTCATGGTGAAAAATAAATTAATACATCTGACCCTGAACTGTTCCAGTATTTGTTTGAGATGACTGTTAGAAATCAAGTGGACACTTGAAATGAAAACATCCCCTTTTCAGAAGGATGCTTTATAAACACCCCTACAGTAACTGAATCCTCTCAACATGAAAAGATAGCCAGATCTCATCCACATCATAGTTCATATACAAGAAGTCATTTCATTAATCTGATAAGCTAAATGATGCTCACTGAAGCTATTTACAATTACTGTAACAAAATTCAGAAAGCTAGACTTTTAGTCTAGGGTGTCAGTGGTATTTCAAGCTACGCAATGCAGCTTTTTACTGGGCTTATACAATTTAGAATTTAGTGCAGCAATCTTCCCGACTCTTAAACTTCAAAACAGCATAGTTATATGTAGTAGCCATCATGTAGATCAGCTGGTGGAAGAGAACAAAATACAGGAGAGTAAGATACAACAAGGTGACGGCTCAAGCCCACTTGGGCAACTCTCGATACTTTTACAACAGACGTTACTCTGAGCTCCTTCCAGGGTGAAGATGCAAGATAAATAACCTGCCATCTCTCTGGGGAGGATAACCCAGTACAAACCCTAAGGCTATTCTGTCAACCAGTTGTGAGTATTGGGCTTGGCTGGCACAAGGTTAGAAGCTGGCCACTAAAGGAAGCGTTAGACATAGGAACAAGTCATCTTGTTAACGCCCCTTTTCCCCGCCGCTACCTGGAACGGGCACTGCAGGGCTGGACCAGTCAATCTGCCTGGGTCCAGGCAAAGGAAACCAAGAGGTTACAAGCAGCTGATCAAATAAACTACAAAAATGAAAATAAATAGTGGAAATAAAAGCAGAAATAGTGGACAGAAGTAGGATTTTGAAAGGACATGCAAATAATTTTTTCCTAAGTATGTGGGAGGCGGGTTAAGATGACTTCTTAAAGCAGAAGTTGGGGACCTGCTGACTTGTAATGACCAAACCATAGCAGCAAATAATGGTGATTACAGCTTGCCCTCCTTCATGTCTAGTACCACTACTTTTAATATACACAAAATTTAATCTAAAAGCATCTTAAGCCTAAAATTAACGTTTTTAATTATAAAACAACGAAAAATACTACCCACCAATGCTATGACAGTGGCACCAGCTCCAGCACAAGCCACAATGAACAGGTGATAAGACATGTAGAACTAGAGAAAAAAACATGTTAAAAACATTGAAGTAATTCACTAGGAATAGTATAAAATGCATTTCAAGTGTTCTACAGAATAAGGACAATAAAACCATCTTTGTAGCATGGTAGCAAAGCTTTAGAAAATAAAAATGTTCTGAAAATAAAAATGTTCTGAAAATAATTTCCCTTTTTTTTGGAAGATGTAACAATTACTTTAGTGTTATATTTAAAGCAATCTCTTTATACTACTAGTATGAGTTCTCTCCAAAAACTTTAATCAATAAGTATTTATTACATGGTGCCCAAGTGACTCGTAGGCAAAAGCTGCACACATTTCTGTACCTCATTTGTGTTGCAGATGTTCTCTAAAATTGGGCCACAGGCTTTGCCAGGTACAGCATTCCAAGGGATAATACCTGAAATACCACAGAAAAGAAACCACTAATTTTAGCGATCAACACACATTTTCTATTCCTCTCATCTGCCACCCACTTGCCAGTTGTGTCCTCATTCTGGGCATCCATGTGTTGACCAGTACAGCTCTGAGTCGGCAGCAGGAATTAAAGCAACTCCCTCAAGTTATGCTTTCTCCTCACACTGAGGGCTGCTGCCAAGGCATGTTCTCAGATGTGGTTTTCCCATCTGGCAGCCAAACAGTTGCTTGGGTTTTTGCACTTTGGGTCCAGTTGCACACTCTGCCTACTCCCCCACTCAGCACAGAAGAGAGAATCTGCATCTCAGAGGTACTTGGCACCTTTCAGGATAACACTTCCTAGATGAGGTTCTACTTGAACAAGAAACTACTGCAGAAGGGTGTGAATATAGAGCTAGAGGGAAGAATTACAGGGGTTTTTTTCTGGTTTAGTTCCAGTAGGTAAAAAAACATCAAGTGAACACTGCTACAAGAAAGTTCAGTCTGCCGCACCTCATATACTCCCAATTACTTTTCTTATATGACTGAAAGTCTGAAAAGTCAACAGAATCTAGCAGATTTAAAATAACATAAACTTTTAGGCCTGTAACAGATGGAAAGCTTAAGCAAAACCCATTTGAATTAAGAGAAACCCAGTTTGTTTCCCCATACAACTTTGCATTTCAACCCAGCTGGTTGGAATTAGCAATTCTATAAGCAGCAGGTCATTGAAATTATCTCAGGATGGCACAGCTTTCAAAAAGATTTTATAGGATTAACTTCCAAGTCAGCTTCTTCTCTACAACTGCTATATACAATTCCAGCCTTTCAGCTACCACTTCCACCCAAAAATGTGAGGAAAGTTCAGTGACACATGTTGTCTGTTAGGGAGCTGCTCTCTCCCATCCTGCACTGAAACCCAAATAGTTTTACTGATCAGGGGAACAATACAGCACAAATACAGCTGCAAAACAACCAGGAGAAACAGGAGGGTGGAGGAGCACATCTCCCTTCACTCCTAGGCTTTGCTGCTGAAGAAAATGTCTTCCCAGCCTCTTGCTGTGAGCTGCTAAAATAGAATGTAAATGTTTAACTGATTGAAGACTTCTTGCTTTTAAAATTAGTGTATCTTTTCTTCTACTGGACTTACCTGGACAGGAGAGCAAAGCCAAGCTTTCTTACTTTTTCAACTTTGAATCCATTTTCTCAGCTTTGAATGACTTAGTCCAGAGAAAGAAACATTCCTAGAAAATGCTAGCTAGAATGAAGCCAAAAGTAATGGTGACAAAAGATCTTCTGCACAAGGGAAGCTGAAAAGATTAACTTCAAGAAAAACTCACCTTAAGAAATGAAAAGCCTGACCCTATTTTACGTTACTGTTCCAGGTTCCTTAGGTTTCTGCGTGTCATCGGAAAGTAGCATTAATTCATCATTAGTTATGGGCAGACTTTTAATTGCTAGTTTTTGGTTTTTTTACTGAAAGTAATTGTCAGAGCAACATTCAGACATTTACTTCGTCTTTAAATGTAAAACAGCTTTCTGAAAGAACAGAATATATGCATATGGGTTCAAACCCCACAATCTGGTTATCTATTTCTCAGCACTGTTTCCAAGCAGTTTATTTTGAGGCTGGTCTATTTTCAAACCTAATATTACAGCATTGGAAACCGCTACAAAATCATTTCAGATAAGTGACTTGTCAGTTCAGTGAAATTGATTGCATCTGGAAAGAGATCAGTGTAATGTGAATTAATTAGAAAAGTAATAGCACATTCAGAGATGGAAGATGCTTTTGCATTTGCTTCATCTGATAAGGCTGAAAGACAGACCGAGGAGAAAGGATAAAGTTTTTAATCAGGATTAAAACGAGTACCGTATTGCCTGATGTCCACACAGATCTGGTCCCCCGGCACCGTCACATTTGTCTGAAAAGATTTGATGACTTCACAAGTTGACCATATGTTATAGAACATAAAGACAGGCACAGCAGAGAAGCCGAAGACCCCGAGCCAGGCCACTCCAAGCACATAGGTGAGGAAAACAAACTGGGCAGAGAAAACACAAACACTTAGTGTTTATTCTTTGAAAAGACTACTTAAATTTTCCTTTAAAATGCTTCAAAATTATCTTTAAGCATACTTTCAGAATTCAAATAAGAAAACATCTGGTTTCCAAGCACACAAAATCGGTATTCTCATGGCTTACAAATACTTTGGTAGTTCAAGTGCTACTGAGAAAGTAATTCAGGCATTTCCTTTTTCATCAGCCTGCTTGAGTAAACAGATGAAAGAGCAGCCCATTGATTTCTCAAGATTCTCAGCTAAGCAGGGATGCTGGTTGTAGGCTAAAACCAATAAATTCCAACAAAAAATCAATTTAAGGGTTTTTTTTAAAATTAACCATAACATTCTAGCATTTCTGTACAACTCACAAATCAAAACCACACAGTGAATCAATGCTCACAGAGCTCCCCCATACTCCCTGATTTATTGAAATCAATTTGGAATGTAACATTTGAAAATACCTCTTTTTGCAAACATACCATGACCGTTAACAGCAGATCAGAAGGATTCAATTGGTCTAACACACATTGCCAAGCAGAAAATTAATTACTTCACCTCAGAGAATCATGGATTTGTCCACTGAAATTTGCTGGTTTGGGTTTGCTCTTTTAAAAAAACCTACATTTCGTGCATTTTCTTTGGTAAGATTGTAAGATGTGGCACTGATTGCTTTGGAAATCTCCAGCTTCCTCCTCCCACTGAGCCCTTTCCCTTTTCCCTCCTCTTCTAAGTGTTATGGTGAAACAGTAGCTCTGGCACCAGTTCCTAGCTCCCTCCTCCTGGTGAGACTAGGATTTGGATCCTACTTGGAAGGCGGGGGAATGCTGTTACATCTTCTGTGCTCTCTTTTCACCGTTAGCTGTGGCTGTTCTCTCTTAGCTGTAGGTGCACTGGAAATGCTTTACTTCCAGTAAAGCACTGGTGCCTTATTGTCTTACTTAAAACTTATGTGCCAGAGGACAAAAGCAAGGATGGGAAGGGCTCTCAGGGGGGAGGATTCTCAGCCTGACCCAGAACCAAGGGACTGAACTAATGCTGCAGTGGTGGAAGTTTGCATCCCCACAGGTTTTTTCCAGAATAACCCTGAAAGTGTTAGAGCAAAAGCTGAACAACTGGTTAGGTTTCAGTCAACAGGGGTGGTGTGTGGGGAGGTGGAAGTTCTTGCAAAACTATGGCCCATAAAACCCCAGCTCGACTTTAATTTATAGACAACTCAACTGGAATACTCTATTTCATATTAGATAGCACCTGTACCAGGCCTGTATGTTTTGTGTGAAAATTGAGAATCCTCTGTCTGGATTTTGGGAAGGACAAAGTGGACCAGGTTAAAGGATTTCTGTAAATACACTACAGATAAAACACGAGTTTGCACATGTGTATGTGGAAGTGGCATGAGAGGAAGAGCACAAAGCCTTTAACTCCTAAAATAGCCAGGAAAAAATACACTCACTGTCACATTTAATGTGATAACTGTGGGAAATGGCTATTCTGCATTACCAGAGCCAACACAAATAATTTAGGGAAGATGGAAGCCTGTCTTCTGTAACAACCTTACACAAGATGGGACTGCCTTTCTGGACTTTGCTCAGCAATGTAACAGAAGTAGAGGAGCTCTTGATTGAAGTGGCAAAAGATGCCTGTATGTCCAAAAGCCTGTTGCCTCTACCCAAATGCAGTCACTAGGCTGTTAAGTATTTTATCTCCTCACAAACCTTGTCCTAGCCCTAAGGTTTTACACAGCAGCGTACAGGCACTTTTCCTGTCACCACCAAACATTGATGCATCTTACCAGAGCTCTAAGCCATTACTCAGCTGGTAAATTCTCTCCTTCACTGTGTGGACAAATATGGACAAACATGAAAACATGTTTTTCTGCTGTATTTCCATGTGTCACACTGGTGCTGGTATAAGCAGCTGACAATCATGTGCCTGCAACCACTCAACTGCACAAGCAATCGTCTGCACTGATGAGATGCACGGATGTGTATGTTTCTACTTTATTTTGGATCTTTTGAAAACACTGCTTTAGATCTAATTTTGCTCCTTGGTGAAGGCCATACTTGCTAGAAAAAACATGAGCAAATAGCTGTTTAACTGGAAAATTATCAGATGCCTTATTTTTACTAGCTCTTGAAAAATTCAGTAAGTAACCAACAGCACAGTGGAAAATTGCTAACTCTCACAAAAATAAACATGCATTTCTTTTGTATTTAACCAGCTGAAAGTACGTTTTTTTAAAGTACAGGATATAGACTGTATATTAAAATGCAACAATCACATCAAAAGCCTCTTCTCTTTTCACCCACACTTTCCCGTGGGCGATCTGTCATACTGCTTAGCTTCTTCCATAACTACGAGCTTTGAATTCAGATTTTCAGTAATAGCTTTGAAATCTTCTCTCAGAAACATAGTTATGGCTGTTCTTGCAGAGTGTGCCCTTGGGGACAACGTGGGTGAGAATCTGAAGTTTTATTTTTAGTTAAACTTTGCTTACAATTTTGTTCTAATACAGAAGTATGCGGAAGAGAAATGGCTGGTAACTTTAGGGCTTTAAGTGTTTTGGCTTTGTGAAAAAGCCTCGCTATTCTATCTGTCTGCCTTTTGCCATCTGCAAATCAATACTTGATTCAAGTGCAAAGATATTGCGAAGCTTCATTCATTCATTACTGTTTGTTGAAGGATCCAGACGTTCAAGCACAGTCGACGGTGGAACTCAGAGCCATTACAGTTTGATATTTAAATAGCTCTGCAAACCACAGCCATTTTACAGTCTGCCTTTAAGCACCACTCAAAATGTTCCATGTTTAAAAGCACAAATTTCATTTTGGCTCACATTAAGTGTTTTAAATTTAGCAGTCTCTACAGTTTAGTTTAGACCAGTGGGTTCAGCTTTATGACAGGGGAGGCCATGGCAGCCCCCAGCCAGCCCATCTGCAGCATTTTGATTTGACCAGCACCCCTGAAGTTCAAAGAAGAACCAAGGCATGGATTGACCCTGACCGCCCACAAGGAGTTAAACAAAGAAGGCAGCAACATTCTGTTGTTCAAAACCCAGGAGTCAAACTGAGCCCAACAGGTTTTAGCCAGTGAAGACTGCTGTTCCCATTTCTGATCCCACTCACCATTCCACTGATGCAGCGGCCACAGGCTGTTGTTTTGAACTCTCCATGCAGCTCCTTCACAGCACTTGTTGTATAAAAACCTTCCGCCAAAAGGATTATTCCATATAAGAAGAAAAATGACGCAATGCCATAAATTACATACTGCATTAGCTGTATTCTAAAATGGAAAAGAAAAAACGATATAATTAGATTTCAGTCCTATAAAAACAAAGTCAGTCCTCTCAAATTATAATAAATGAGAGACAACTCCTAGAAACAAAGTTGAAGGCTCCTTAGCATTTCAAGCAAGCAGACTGCAGGAAAACGCTGGTATGACTGTGCCCCTTCCCAGGTACGCAATCCTGATGTGCATTAGCCCTGCACCCACCTGAGCATCCCATCGGTTCCACAGTCCTTACACTGACTGGTGTCAGTCACCAGGTTAAAGCTGCAATTTCACGCCTCCACTATGGAGGTTTTGTTTTTCCTTTTACTGATCCTGACACCTAACTTGGGAATGTCTGACAGGGACAACACAGGGCTTTGAAATGGCAAAGCCTGGAGCCAAACCCCTGACTGAACTACCAGGCTCTGTGGTCGTTCCTTTGGCTTAGGGAAAGGAAGCAGTCCCTGAAATTCATCATTTCCACCTGTGAAATCCAATTAACTTAAGTTTGCAAAAATTTCTAAATTCAGCAATACTTGTCTGATACAAAACTCAGCAAACGTGCAGTGACTTCTCCTGAGGCTGCACTACAGCCTGGAAGGGTAGTTCCAAGTGAGCTTGTAGATTCAGTGCGTTAAGTCACAGCGGTGTGGAGTGCCTCAAAATGTTAAAAAGTTTCTTTAAAAAAAAATAGTTATTTAGGAAATGCTTCCATTTTGGGAATTCTGGAACCCCTTAGAGGAAGATCACCTCAGGGCACATGGTATAAGCACTTCTCTCACATGGTATTTGAGAAAGTTTTTGATTCCTCAAACATCTACAATCTGCAATGACATTCTAACAGTATTTTTCCTTTAGCTAGAATAGGTAGATGGAAAGAATAATTTCTATATATTATCAATCGGCTTCTGTATCTGAAGCTAACTGTTTTGGAGGACCAGAATGCCAGATCTTCCATACAACACTTCTGGCCTCTAAAAGTCGTATTTCATTATTAGCATGATTTCCCTGGAACTTCTTAAAAGGAATCTGATTGTTGAAATGGTTATTCTGGATGAAGCTATTCACAGAACCAAGAGATTAATTTTATACATCCACAGTACCAGTTTTCTGAGGATAATTATGTTTTCCTCAGATATTTCTTTTCCAATTTTTGCCACTCTCCACTAAGTAGCTGCTGGCATAGATCTCCAAAGAGCATCTGAATGTTTTAGCTTAAAGAAAATTGATGACTACGATTTATATAGTTAAAAGTTATCCTTGTATCAAAATAGGATATTGCCAATTTAAAATTTTATGTGGGAAGTGTTATCTTTGTTTTCCAAACTGATTAAAAATAACAGGATACATCTGTTGCACCTGTGCTGTAAAGCACAAAAGAATTAACTCAGGATTTGAGAGAGTATAGAAGAAGTCATTTCACCATCATTAACAGTCCAGGAGAGACTCAGTGCATGCTACCAGAAATTAGCAATAGGAAAACTGGTTAAAAAGTCTATTCCAAAGGGTGTCTTACTAATGTATTTTTCTTTTTTTTCCCTTGTCTCTGTAGCCTGAAATTGTTTGCCCCTCTCTAACACCTCCCTTGCCACTCCCTTCGCTCAGAGCTGAGCCCTGAGCTGCTTTGGTAGGAATTATGCATTTCCCCAGCTGCTGGTGCTGACATGACAAGAAACATTGTCAACAACTCTCCAAAATATAAAACTTGCTGCCTGTTACTGCTGCTTTTGCATTTTCTTCTATTTTGCTCAAATGGAGACTGATGCAAGCACAGGGTGTTTTGTTACCCAGTTGCTGAAGAACAGCTGCTTACATTTTCTTACTAAATGTTGTGTCTAACTGCAGGGCCCTGGAGTCAGGGACACACTGCCAGGCCAAAGGCAGGGACTGAGTCTGTCCAGTGCTGAGAGGCAGGACCCCAGCTGGGAGCAGTCCCAGAGCAGGTCTGGGCACAGAGGGTCCTGTGGAGAGGGGGTGCCCTGAAAGGGTGCTGTGGGACTGGCACCAGTGCTCAGAGGGCATGCAGCAAACTGGCAGGTCTATGCCTGCAAGCATATAAAGGGAGTCAGTGACAAGAGAAATTAAAAGAAAACAAGAATTAAGTGTGCTGCATATGGCCCTGATACCAAAGCCTTCAAATATCACCCTAAAAGCTGTGTCTTGCTTGCTGCCTGTGCAGCCCTGCATGTGCCATGCCCACCGTGCCTGTCACAGGGGCCCCTCATCACGGCACGCACAGCCAGGCTGGCTGCCGGACATGGGACCCAAGGCAGCGCTCCAGGCCTTCCACTGGCCTCACAGAGAAGCCTCAGGATTTCACCAGTGGTTATGTCCAAAGGCTACATTTGCAGATCTTTCCAGTTTTTTCTCATGTTCCAGTCCAGCTTCTTCTGCTGAGGGATAGACAGAACCATGTTTCTCTGTTATTCCTGACATCCCTTCCAACTTCATGTCATCAACAAAAGCTAAAACTACTCTCAGAATAAAATTGTTACCCCTTGTTCTGTTACAGCAGGACCTGGTAAAAGTCCCTCTTCAGCTCTCTTGTTAAGTCCCTTTAGATGTTGGAAGGCTGCTATAAAGTCTCCCAGAGCCTTCTCTTCTCCAGGCTGAAAAGCTCCAGCTCACTTACCTGTCTTCACGGGAGAGGTGTTCTAGCCCTCGGATCGTCTTGGTGGCCTTCTTTGGACTTGCTCCAGCAAGTCCATGTCTTTCTCCTGTGTTGAGGACCCCCAGAGCTGGATGCAGCACTCCAGGTGGGGTCTCACCAAAGCACAGGGGCAGAATCCCCACCCTTGCCCTGCTGGTCACGCTGCTTTTGATGGAGGCCAGGATATACTTGGCTTCCTGGGCTGCGAGTGCACGTTTCCAACTCACATTCAGCTTTTCATCCAACAGCACCCCCAAGTCCTTCTTGGCAGGGGTGCTCTCAATCCCTTCCTCTCGCAGCACATACTGATACTGGGCATTGCCCTGACCCATGTGCAGCACCTTGCACTTGCCCCTGGTGAACATCATGAGCTTCACACAATTGCACTCCTCAAGGCTTTCAAGGTCCCTCTGGATGGTGTCCTTTCTCTCAGGTAAGCAAACTGCACCACTCAGCTTGGGTGTCATCTGCAAAGCAGCTGCAGATGCACTCAATCCCACTGTCTATGATACTGATGGAGATATTAAATAATACTGGTCCCAATATAAACAGGTATACCAGGATACACCCTTTGGTTCTTTGTGTGTGAGCACCAATAAATGATTGAATGCTGTTACAAAAACAAGCAACCTAATACTCAGGGGTGGAGACTGAGGTTTGAACTCATCTCTACTCATTTAGCATGAGGGTGTTATGATGAATAATGGGAATGGGAGGCATACTTACACTTCACTCAGCAAAGCATGGTCACTGGCAGTCGTGGAGAAGTGCTGCTCGAGGATAGACACGGTTCCCGTGAGCGCCACGTGGCCACAGCCACAAAACAACGCTACCCCCGAGAAGCAGAGAATGGTTGCCACGAGCGAAGCATATGGCACTCCTCCTAGGCACTTAATGCAACATTCAAAGCAACCTAAGCAGAAGAGAGAAAGCAAAAGAAACGTCATGAGCAAAAAGCAAATTATGAGGAAAAGAATATTCATCCTCCACTTGGTAAAAGCCACAGGGAATAAAAGGCCCAGGCATTGACATGCTAAGCAAAAAATCTATAGGTGGCACAAGACAGCATCACCCTCTAAAGCAGTGACCTACAGATCTGTTGGTATGGACTCAAAGCCCAGAAAGTGGGCTGAGTGCTCCTGTCTTTACAGGATCAAGAGGAGATCGATGACATAGCCTATGAAATGGAAAAAGCAAAAAAATCAGTGTCTAAAGTGATCCATTGCAATTCAGCTGCTCATTCAGAGCTCACCATGTTTCAGCACTACTAATGGCAGGAGCACCAGCTATGCTGGCAATGCTCTGGGAGCCAGAGTGGCAAATACTCAAGACAATAAAACCTTTTGGAAAAGTTTTGCACTTTCATTGGAAGATGAATACATTTAGGTCTGCAAAACTCAACTACTCTACACTCTCCTAGTACTCCCAAGTTATCTTTTTATATAAATCCATATGAGGTTATAGGAAAACAGATACTTTAACAACAGAAAAATTGAATGAGGTCCAAAGAGTAACAATTTTTGTTGAGGGGAGCTGTATGAAGCTGTACTGCACAGACAGTACATTTTCAGCTTTTTATAGGATACACTAGATTTACAGTGATCCCTGAATACAGTTTGCAGTAGCATAATCAACTGAAATGCATTGTTTAACCAGTCTGAGTTAACAAAACACCCCCCAGAGCTGCCATTTGTATGAACACTGTAATAAGGAGGTTGCAGCTGAATTGCCAGGTTCCTTCCAACTGCGTGGCCTGAAAACCCATCTGCTTACAAAGCTGGGAAATGTAAATCGGAAACAAACACAGCTTTTAACTGCGCTGTAATGGTAATGGCAATCCATACCAATTCATTACTTCAGGGTGATGGCATTAAGCTGTCTCCATTAATGTGCATTTCATACAACTGCGCAAAACACAAGCCATTAAGACAACGCTTAATGGAGCGGCCAGCATCGCACGTTGCAGGACAGCCACTGCTGCTACGGCAAGGCACTACACGGAGAAAGCATTTGAAGGCAAGGAGACAGCTGGCAAATGAGGACATCACATCACATCTTCCCACCCAAAAAACTCCTCACAAAGATCAGCAAGTCTCCAGCCACCACATGAGGCAAGTTTATTTTTATCCCACTCCCCTTCCCACTAATGAATGAGTTGCAGAGCAGGCACTTCCGTGAGGCACTGGGGAATAATATACATTTGATAATTGAAAGATTTCCCATTTTGTGAGAAACTCTTCTTTTAGAGAGTCACTAGCAAGTACCCTAGTCAGGCTTAAGCAGCTATCACCATCAAAATGACTTACAAAACGCCACTTCACTAACTGCAGACAAGATTTAATTGTATAGAAACAAGCCTGGGAAGCTTTTATAGTCTAGCCCACAGCTGGAGTCCACTCAGTAGGAACTATCTTCATGACAAAAATACTGCCAAATGAACAAACACTGCAACTCAGCAGTGACAGGCCAAACAAAATCCAAATGCACGCTATCAGAGGAAATAATCGCTGGGTTTCATTTTATCACAGAGGTCCAGAGCGGAGTTCAGACACCAGACCTTGCAGGGCAATCCTCTGCTTTGGGGAATCTGCCTGAGAGCAGCTCACACGCAAGAGCAGCCGTATACATGAGGTTGGCTGGCCTCTGCAGCATCTGCTCCCAGGTCAGGCCCAAACCTCCCAGAGTTAATCCAAGAAATGCATGCACCTGGTGCAGGATTAGCCATGAAAGATTATCCAAGAGAAACTACGCTCTGAGCCAGCAGACAACACACATGTGGTCACAGCCCAGCACAAAACAAACCACCTTTCGGGCCACACTCCTAAAGCAGGAGACCCAACGCCTGATCATTGCTCAGTGTGGAGAGGTTGATCACCTAAATCATGCTCATCCCACAGACTGCTTTGCAGAAGGATCCTATCAAAGACAGGAAATAAAAACAGCTGGAAGCAAAACCAAGAGACTGACAAGATCCAAGAGAAAAGCTGTTGGTTTCAGAAAATGGGAAGAGCCTGACAAAACCTGGTGTAGACCCAGGACTGATGTTTAATACCCCATACCGCCGAGCCAGCTTTCCAGGCCACTGGCAGAACATTTGCCCTGAGGAGTTTGTTGGATCCCTTACCCAAACACATGACAGTATCTGCCACTTATCCACAGACCCTCGAACACAAGGCAACAGTGGCAGACCCCCTCTCACCTCTCAGTGACTGGCAGCTGCACAGATTGTCATTGTGGCCATACTCTGTCTTCCTTGGCAGTCCAAGTAAAAAGGCATCACAGAATTTGGGTGGCCTTTATTTTTTCAGTGCAGAACAAAACCAAGGGACACCCTCAGATATGTCTAAAGCAACCACATTATTTTGGGAAGAGAAAACTGCCCAAATGTGGAACTGAAGGAACTACTCACCTTGACCCCAAGATTAAAGCAGGAATCAGAGAGACTTTGGTACACCTGGAAATAGCACACAGCCAGCTTGCAAGTGCATGAAGCATCCCAAACCAGCATGTTTCCAAGAGACAGCATCCATCCATACATAGTCATTCTGCACCCAAATTGACAGCAGAGCTGCACAGCCTCCTGCCAGAGGGTAACTAACTGTGGGATACAACCTCATCGCAGTGCTGGGGCTGCCAGACCTCCCCCCCAGATCCCACTGTGAACACTCTTTATGAGCAGATTAAAGCCATGCCTAGGCTGAACAATACAGCCAATTTTACAATTTTAACACAAGCTTAAAACAGTACTGCTAAGAGCAGCTTTCAAAACCAGCTACAGTTTGAAGCTCATCAAGGACTAAGATATGCTTACCAAGCTTCCCAAAGAAGCACTGAAGCAAAGCAGAGGATTTCTGAAAACAATTAGAAAGCTTTCCAGGAAACCTTTATGTTCTCTCTCTGTAACTCCAAGTCAGCAACTATCTTCACACAGTACAACTGAAACCCCAGGATGATGTTTGCCTAGCTCATGTTCACAAAATAACTTGCTAATGCTCTGATGACAACTGCAGGCTGAAGGCCTGTGAACTCAAGCTGACAAAAATAAGTAGTATTAAAATAAGTTCAGGTCCAATTTTCTGCTAGTTTTTGCTTTCCATATTGCCAAAACACTGAACTGTTCAGCTGTATTCCCACTTCCAATGAAACAGTGTAAAACGGTTTAAATATGAAACTGTACAGCATAAACACACATCACTGCATCTCCCCTTTCAACGGCCATTTTGTGCAAGGCATCACTAGAACCTTTTGTGCAACTCAGCAGAATAAAAACATTTTTTGTCCTCGGGCTGGCGAGCAGCAGTTGCCATGGAGGCAGGTTAATAACAGCCCAATGATTTGCCCAGAGCTGCCTGTGATCTTGGCTACAGATTTAACACACTCTCAGAAGGAGGCCAGCTAAAACAAAGACTGAGATTATTCTCTAGGGAATGAATGCTATTAAACACACACACACACACAAATATCCTTGCTAAAGGACAAAAATAAAGAGAAGAGAAAGAAACAGGAACTGGCTATTCTTTTAATCTCCTGCAAGCTATCAGTCACAGGAAATTGGTAAAAGATGAACCTACATATGTTCATAAATCGGCAATTGGTTGCTCAGTGTATGAAGAACAATTATACAATCTGCCCAGCAGTGTACAGCCTACTGCATGTATGCAGGGGCTTAGCCACTCAATTTCCCATGCCAAATGGTGACTGTGTGGCTAAACTTCCTTTGGTACTTTAAGTACAGCTTTAAGATTTAAACTCAGAATGGCAAGGTAACAGAGAAATAATAGAAAGTGGTGTTAAAATAAAAAGAAAAAAGAAAAAGAGGCAGTTCTTGGACCACCTCATCCTACTAAGGTCAAATCTGTGCTTTGGAAATGACAAAAGACAATGCAATAGGATCAGGTAGCTTCCTTGATTACTCCTAGGGCTTGCTCTAGGAAGAACATACATCACTGCAGCCCAGACTTAAAAAGCCGAGACAGGAAGATGTTCACAAAGCCACGCCTCAAAACAAAGCATGGAAAACATGATTTCTTCTTTCATAAAGAAGAAATACCCACACCTCCTGGACAGAAAACCAGCCTATTGTCTAATGTTCCAAACACCTCCTTGAACTAGTTGAACTAGTGCCTCAGTGCATCTCAGGTACTAACCACCGGCCCATAGCCAAGGTCACTACGGAACAAAAAACCAAGGAACCACCAAAACCTGAAATGACCTTTAAAAAGCTTTCCTTTTCAGGGAGCCAAACCTCCAGAATCCTGTGGCTGGCTGTCCTGAGTTAGTTCCCACCTTCTTTTCCTTAGAAATTTGGTTTCTTCCCCTCCCATGAAAGATAAAGCAGTGGGCATCATTTTTTTCTCCTCACTTACTTCCTGTAATTGTGTAACACATTTTAAGAAATCCTGGCCTGTCAGACATCAGTCTAGTTAATACATGGCAGAAATTGCACATCATGTTCCACCACAGAACCACAATCTCTGTTGGCTTCAGCACCACAGCTCAGGAAGCACATGTGGAGGAACTCTTTTACAAAAAGAAGGCTGCAAGAAATCCAAGGGGGAAAAAGCACAAGATAACACCTCAAATGAAAGCACTAGATAACATCTTAAATGTAGGCACCACATGTAAATCGAGCTCATTACTACACATCCACAGGAGCCTACTGTTGGTAGCATTACTCCCAACTCACAAATAAATTTAAGAGGACAGCTCAGTACTTGACTTTCACCACCTGCTTCCCCAGTGCTGAAGATTACCCAATACCAAGCATGAATAATACCCCTGGACTCCTAAACCACCATGGATTTTTGTCAGAAAATGAACTTTATGTCAATGAAAGCAAATGCCAATTGTACTGTCTGCCACCCACCATATTTTTTAGAATTTCCATTCTGAATGGCTTATGCATGCTAGGATGTACATTTTCCTACCCGCTGCATGATTGGCAGCCATGGGAGAAGCAGTGAGGAATGTGGGAATAGACTAATACCTCAGAAGCAAAATTGGAATTTACTTCTTTCGTCCCTGCATGAGCCTAAGCCAGTACCCAGCAAGAAGATAACTCCTCACATCTGTCACCCACACCTGCAGCCAAGGGTCAGTGGCAACAACACAGTAAGATAAAACATTTAACCTTACAAGTGTAGGTTTAAAGCCTGTGACAAATTTCTCTCCACGCTTTACTAAGGGTACTAAAATGAAAAGGCTCTGCATTAAATCACATGGAAGTCTTTGTTCAAGCTCTATCCTTACCCATTCCTGTTCATCTTAAATTTTGCTGATTTACAAAACATGACACAAGGCTAAAACTGCTCTTACTACTTAGAATAAATATTCTCTCACCACACTTCTGGATTAACATTAAACAGACTAAATAAGTGATGAGTTCAAATATAGAAAATCCTTTCTTCTCCTCCCACAAACCTCTTAAGGCTCTTCCACAGAAAACTTCCTTTCAAGTTCAGTATTTACTAATTTTGCCTTTTTGTCCTTCACAAATAAAAAGTTTTGAAATTAACTTACATGGAATTTAACTCATGAGAGCCAGTAAACTTAATGTGAGTGCACTTTACTCTAGCCAGATTGATAATCTCCCCACAGTATTTGCACGCCCCTCTTGCAGGGTTGTTAATCAATAACTCCTTCCTGGCCAGCAAGAGTCCCTGTGATGGAGGGGACAGGACCTTTGGAGAACACAGCCATCAGGGCTGCCACAAAGGATCAGACCTGAAATGCAGCAAGACCATCTCTGTTATCCTTCACAGTGGCCAGCACAAGATGCTACTTTCAAGTAAAAACTTGTGAGATCTGGGGTGGTCTGATCCATCCAGTAAATCTCATCCCACGTTCTACTATTTAAGAGCTACCTGAAGAACAAGTAGCTCCTTTCTGAAGGTCATCATCATTAACTGTAACTTCTCCAGTTATTCTTGATACAGATACAAGATATTTGGTTTCAGCACTGTCATACAGCTAGTTCCCCTCTTCTGAGAAGGTATTTATTCTCTCTTATCTGTTAGATGCTTCCATATTCTTGTGTAGAAGAGAACTAAAAGTCCTTGCTGACACCTCCTGTGCTGGAAACCAACACAGAGAAAGCAGGAGAATTGGTGCACACGAAGAACAAGCATCTCACAGCCTGAAGGAACCATTAGCAGACCCTTTTTCAAATCCAAAAAGCACTGAGTATCTCTGTGGTACTGTATGAGTAATGATAATAAGTGGCTCCTGAATTTGTCAGCAAAAATACAGTAAGCACAGGTTTAAAATCAAGCACATTTTTTACTACCATGATTAACAAAAACCCCCACAAACAAACAAAAGAGCCCAAACAAACCAAACAGCCTTTCTGAGGTTATCAATGTTCATCCACAGCAAAAGCTATTTTTTTTCCTCTCACTAAAGAAAAAATGATGTTCAAATTGGAGAAAAGGCTGTTTTACCAAGGCAAGATTTGTTTCTTCTGGACAGTGTTAAATGAGGCAGAGAAGACTAAGAAAAGACAGCAGTAGTCATAACCCTCTTTTTTTTCTCTCCAGATCTCTTCTTCCCAAACCAGCAGTTCTTAAAGGAAAAAAATTGCACTCCCATTGCAGGAACCAAACCTGTGTCATGCAAAGACAGATGATCTGAATGGGTTTTTTACATGCCTTATCTAGTTTACCTTCTTCAAATTTAGTGAAATACACACACTCCCCACCTGTATCATTCCAACTTCTGCAAGGCTCATTAAGCTCACAGATGTTCTCAAGTCATCTTTTTCAGACAGCGAAATCTATGGAATAGGAATCACTACATCCATACTAATTGCAAGTGCCCATCCCAGATGTTTGCTGTATGAGAAAAAGGAGTCAGACCTGCACAGGAAGAACGCTGCTGCCCCATGAGACGGTGAGATGAGAGAATTGCTCTTGTCCAGCTTTATTGCCTTTGGACAAAGGGCAGGCAGAATTTTACTTTAATTCATGTCTCTCTGTTTTACTTTTGGCCCATGAAACAGTGGGATCCATAGCAGAAGAAAAATATCTAATTTATACTTTGGAAAAGGCCTTATTTCAAACAGGTTTCAGTGGGAATTCTTGAGGAGTATTTCTTAGCCTTAAACTACTTCTGCAGGAAAAAAATTAGGCTGGTGATTTAAAAAAAGAGACTTCTCATATAAGGGGCAGATCAGGCATTATTTGGTGTTATTTCTCCTGGAGACTTGTTCTAGTATTTCACTGTCCTCAGGATTCAGTGCAGCCCAAGCATGTGGAAGTGCTCATTGGCACGCAGAGCTCCAAGTTCAAACACACTGCACCAGCAAGGGCAGCTGCTGGTCCAGACTGGGGCTGTAGCTCTCAGCTGACACATCAACAACTCACTGCTCAACAGGCCTGAAGACCCTCCTTCCTTTCTGCCCTCGCCCTGGCCTCCCTCCCCTTGCTTCCCTTATTTTTGTCTTCTTAGAGAAACACTCAGGAGGGTCAACATGCAGAAACTGCTGCTTCAATAGGTGCCAGCCAAGGCAATAATTTGGACAAACTCAAGGTAGAGAGGTAAAAGAGATGAAGCAATGGGCAGACTGCCAAAGATATCCAAATGCCTGAAGGTCTCGACAAGCTGACTGTGGAAATACAAAGGCACCTACGCATTTCAGTTCCATGGGCGACTTCCACAGCTCTGTGTATCTGTAAGGAGATTTGGGTTTCCTTGATCCAATCTCCAGACCCACCTGTAACTTGGCTGACATGATTTTTAAAGCTGACTTTTACTTTATTCAAAGGTGAATATCTTACCTGGAAGACTGGAGTTGAAACTCTTAGCTCCACCTTTCTCCCAGCTGTAACTCACCTCACCTTCCACCAGCCTTCACCACTCAGCAGGAGAGCAACACTTTTGCCACACTGGATTTCAGCCACCGCTATCGACCGCTTCCCCAGCTGGCTCCTCCCTAAGCTATAAAGAAGCAAACAAGAAACACAACTTCTCTCTCCCTAGAGCTGAGGGCCAAAACCAGTGTGTGTGTGTTTGTTTCTGTGTATGTGCGTGCATGTGTGTGTGTGTGTGTGTGTATTCCAGCATGGCAGATCTCAGATTCAGAAGGTAAATTCTCATTTTAAGAGCTAACTGAAGATGCAAAGATCTTCCCAGACATTTACCCAACTATGGAACAAGAGGAGTAATAAGAAACCTGAACTGTAACTACAGAAGTCCTTTGCCCTGCAACAGCTTTCACACTGGTATGTCCCCAGCTGAATCCTCACCACATCATTCCCAAAACTTGAGCTTGTTTCAGCAAAGGTGCAGTAAGGCTGTTTCAGTGAGATACTCCACATTCACATGCCCTTATGTGCTCACAGAGCAGCTGAAACACCTCCCAGCATCTGGGGGAAGCAAGTTTCAGGAAAAAAAAAAAAGATTCCCATAAAGCAAACAACACCCACCCAACCTGGAATAGTGCCTATAGTTAAGCTCATGTTAAACAACTATTGCAAAGTTTCTCTTTCTAGAGAAAAGATGGTGGTACTTTGCTTTCTGGTAAAAAAATTGTTTTAGTATTTTGAAAGGCTCATTAAGCTTGCAGGTGTTCTGGGGATGTCTTGGCTCCAGCACTGCAGTGAATCTCCCACACTGACTCTTCCCTTGCTGCTCAAGAGCTCAATTCAAGCTTAAATTAGGAAAGTGAGATCATGTTGTACATGGAGACCCTGGGAGAAGAGGTGGATGCCATGAGGACTGCCACAGAGGTACCCTCATAGTGATGTGCATTTGGACACATTTGGAGGAGACAAAGGCACCCATGGAATCACGTGGCTTGTCAAAGGAGCAGAGGGGTTATCTGAGCACAGCAGCCAGTGCCACCCAGCAGCAGGGAGCTGTAGGCCAGTGCTGAGGGGAGGCATCTTATAGCAGGGATTTGTGTCGGGACTGAAGTGACATTTTCCCTCCAATCTAAGGGACAGGAGCAAAGACCAGCATTTTCACAGTAGCTAATCCATCACTGGCAGGTTGGTTTTGCTCAAGACCTCTTCAGAGAGGTTTAAATGCTGTTTAAGAGACTTTTAATTTCTGTAAGCGCAGCCATTTAAAACATCTTCCCTTGAACTGGCATTTCTGGGCTCTGGTGGTGGGCGTTTTTTTACCTCATCAACAAGAACCCTTTCACCCTCAACTCCTCGATAACAGGCACATTCACCTACATGTTAGCCCAGAAAGATACCCAAGGCAGACTGAAAAGGGTTCAGTTGCCTAAACAAGGGTTTCTAGCACCATTTTAGGTGCCAGACTCCCAGCTGCTGTAACAGAAGGCTGTGCATCTCCGTGTCCTGGCTCATCTGTGCCAGCACATATGGACATGTCTCGTCACTGGGGACAGCTGAAGGGGCCCAAGACCCTGATAACCAGGATCTAGCCTGCTCCTTCCATGTCCTTCACAGCCCAGGCAGGCAGCATTCATAATCTACCACTCCTTCCTGAAGCATTTCTTTTGTGTGTAAAATATCCCACGTACACTAAACGTGAAGCTTGGAAATGTCTTCTGGCAGCCCCAAACCTGTCACCTAGGTAACTAATCATTAAATATCGTAAAAATAACTATTGATACTGAAGACAGAGATCATAATTTGTGACCTAAGTATTTGGGGTGAAAAAAGGCCATTTGAAATACATAAACATTTGAATAATAAAGCACAAGAGAAGGAAAATATAATGGAAAGGGGAAGGATGAGGCAGCAAGCTTTGGTGAATATTTCCCTGCATTGCTATTAAAGTCTGTGCTGCGGAGGCAGGCGTCTCCAGCAAACAAGCTGTCAAGCAGGCTTCAGTCAATCAGCTCCATAAAGAGAAGAGGATTCTGGATAGAGCTAGCTGCAAAGGCTGTCTCTGAGCGTATACATCCCTTGCTGTGCCGTCCATCAGTCAGACTGGAATTTTCCGATGCAATCAATCATAGGCTTGATTTCAGGTGCCTTTCTGAGATGCTTCGGAACTCAATTCCCACACAGACCCTTAAAATAAAGCTTTGCAAAAACTAAGTAGGATCTTTTTGAGGTCTCAAGCCAGACATAGAAAGGACAGGCATGTAGAATCAACGAACCATTTTTACAGCCTCACCTGAAATCCTCCTTTAGACTCTGACATGCAGACTTAGTGCTTCTAGCAAGGGAAAAATGCAAACCAAACCACAGAATGATGTCTAGGAAGCATATTCTAGGATACCAGTAAGTCAGATGTGCTGTCACTGTTTTAGTGTCATTTCTGCATTTGTGGCTGATGAGTCTGATAGATTTCATCCGCATAAACCCCCATACTATTTCATCTCATCCGTAAACAGTTTTGAAGCAATTGGGCAGCACAGTTAAAAGGAAGCTGTCCCTCATCACCCATTATTGTCTTTCAAGCATTAACAATGAAATTCAAATTTATGTCAAGTGTTCATACAACAGAAGTAGATTCCTTACAGCCTTAACAAACAAAACAAGAAAAACAGAGGAACGTTTATCTTAAATTGTTAGGACTACTGCAAAGCATTAAGTTTATGCTACTACCACTTCTGAACTCTTCATTTCCCTTTCACCCAGCCCTTTATTTACCTTGAATCCCCAAAGGACTAATATTGCCTCTCAATGCTGGCACATGATGGTACCGGTGTGGCCTTGAACTCCTGTACATCCAGTGGTACCTGCCAATTTCCATTTCTGGTCTGGTGATCACTGCCAATTTTAGGTGGTAAAAAGTCAGTGTCACCAGTAAGTTTTAGTTCAGTACTTTCAGTCATTTAACTTTAAAAACAAGAACCCAAAAAAACCCACTGCAGTTTCAGAACTGAAACAAAATAATCTTACAGACTAAGGGAGAGATTAGGAGGGATGATCAACAGGGAAATGCTCACACAGGTGTTAAGAAAGGTTGAATAGCTGAAACTCCACCTAGGATTTGAGTTAAAACACATAAGGAAGGGCGCTCTATTCCTTACCCCCACCCACTCTAATGTCTCCCTCTCTTTGTCCATGACAAAAAGCTCTGCTCCAGAAGTAAAAGAAGGTAAAGCCACAGAAAATCACATTACTTGTTTTTTAAAAAGAGGTGTCTAATGCTGTCAAAGAAAAAACGTTATTGCTTTATGTCAAGGTAGGGCAAATGCAAAGGTTTGCTCTGATACTCTCTTACATTAGAAAAATAAAAGTTTGTGGGCTTTATTTCACATAGGCTCTGCTCACATCCAAAAATCTGGACCAAGTGTGTTAAAAACAATTTGTTCCAGGTTCATGACCAAGAAGAGCAGTCCTGCTTCTCCTTGTCTTTTCAGAGGAAGCTCAGCAACAAGACCCCACATGCAGTAACTCACCTCACCCACTCACACACTCATGACACATTCATTGGCACAGGGTTTCTGTGCCCCTGAAAGAGGCCACTGGGGAAACAGCATCAAACCACTTTTGAGCCTACATGTCCCCCATTGGTAACATTATGGCCTTGTCAAAGCTGTCAGGGTGAGACAGCTTTTATTCCTAATGCACCAGAGTCCCCCTCTGCAGCAGCTAAATGAGAAAGCCACCATCATTTCTGGCTGAAGCAAATCCAGTTCAGCAGTGTTTGGGCATGTGGAGAAAGTGAAGGTTGTGAGGATAAAAAACCCCATCTACTTTAGACTTGATTAGAGACAAATTTCAGGGGGTAGGAGAAGTAGAAATGCCGTAAATTTCTAGCCTGTGAGGGGCTCAGAAGGTCCTGGACCTGGTCCTTCTCTCATGTGGTTTTGCTGCTTGTGCAGTGAGGAGTTTGGCACAGCCATATTGGCATATGTCAAGAAGACAAAAAAAATCTTGGCCTTGAATCCAAATTTTGGATCTAGAGATTTAAACCAAGGATTTGTTTGTCTTCTTTATCAGCAAATGAACTCCAATACTAAAAGAGTCTTTTGGGTTTTGTACATAAATTTAGTATCAATGGCTCTCTAAAGGATATTTTGTGGTTTGGTAATTTTTCCCTCTCTGCATCTCACACACAAACCAGCAAGCCGGTGTCAGTAAATCTTTCACAGAAGACATTATTCCATGTTGTACAGCTTACTCTTCCTCTTAGGAAAGACAAGTTCCACATCTTATGAGCATAACAAAATTCAAAATGTGTTGAAAGTACTGTTCCAAAATGACTGCACACTCTCAGGATGATATCATCTCCTTCTGCTCAGAGAGGAACAATCCTGCATGTGAGATCACAAGGAATGCCAGAATAATAGAATTGGATACAAAATGGAAAACAAAATTCTTCGCTAGTACTGCATACCTCCTCTCCTCTGCCTCCCTAATGTCTGCTCCCTGCCTTTTTGAAGCTACTTACTGGACACTAGTAAGAGATTCAGACTTAAAAAAAAAATTAAAAATAACCAGCTGCAAAGACTTGCAAAAAGAATAGAATTCTTCATTTGCACTGTAGCAGCATCTAAACCAAACCTTCATCATCAAGAAGATTTTATCCTACTATCTTGAACCCACAGTTTGAGATTTCTCCTGCAGTGGCCACAAAAAGCACTTGTTCAGAGCAGCAGAGAAGGCAGCTCCTTTTCTCCCTTAGCCTGGGGGAACGCTGGTGAAGTCACCTGTCTGCTGCTGTACAAACATCAAACCCTGAAACACAGAGACAGCATGTAAACTTCGTAGCATCATTTCTGTAAAATAAAATATTCTATGGAGTTGGTTTCTTTAATTAGCAGTTTCTGGTTTTGCAGTAACAGGGCTCCTTTCATTAGGAGGCAGTTCAAACTCCATAAGGAATCTCAGTTTTTCCACTGCTCAGCAAAGAGCCACTTAGCAAAGGCTGTTTGGTTGCCCTTAGTGCATGCCCAGCACAACCTCTGAAGCTGAAGAGAATCTCTGGGTGACTTTGCTGGGACCCACCCAGGCCCAGTGTAAAATCAACACCAGGGCAAAAGCTCCCCAGGCTTCAGTGGCATAACAACTACTGTGGTACAGTCCGTACCCACTGGAATTTAACTCTGTGCCCTGAATATTTGGGAAAGGAAACAGGCTTGAAGGGCTTCTTTACCTTTTGCTTTTTGAGGAACTAACTTCATTAATTGCATTCCCTGGTCTAGGTTACAATACCCTCCCCATGCACAGCCAAGCTCCCACAGCTCAAGGCCTCCTGTCAGAATCAGGTTGTCCTCAATCCTGCACAGACACAGCAGCTACAGAAATGACCATGTTTTCATGTCACACCATGCAGGCACACGGATGGCGACTGTGGTGTTCAATATTCATTGGGATGAATCATCTTGCACGCCTCTAATAAAAATTCACAGTGTTCAACATCCTCATGCTTGCTGCCTTTATCATATGGTTTTAGAGGAAACACAGAGTTTTGGCATTCATCTGTCTCAGCTGATGAAGCAGTCCATGGGAGCAAAGAGAGGGTGTTGTTTGGTCATTGATGGTCTGGTGATGAATACTGGACAAGGAGCAAGGCTGGCCAGAAAATGGGGAAGGGTCAGAGTAACTGAAGGAGACCCTCCCCCCCTCTCTGCTCCCCTCTTTAGCCCTTTTGCTCCTGCTGCAAAATCCATTGTGCACATACAGTGCCATCTGGGTTTCCCCCGCCCCCCGTTACCATATCCCATGGCACATATGTCTAGGTTTTCTGCTTTCACGAGGTTGTTCAGACCACTAGGAGTACATTCTCCGAGTATTTTTCAACCCCCTCCTATTTAGAAACCAAATCCTATTCATTAAAACCTAAATCACTAAGCCTGCCAAATTATTATCCCCAGAATATCGCGTGTCCCAGATTCTCCCTGTGCTGGACCTCTCTTCCTACGGTTGTATTCTTCAGGGACTTAGACTTAGAGCACTTATTGTTGTCAGTGGATCTGAAACTCTAATCAACTGCTTAAAATGGGGAAGAATGTGCAGCATACTGAAAATCTTTGAATGGCGTGACAGCTCTGATACCACTGTGTGAGCCTCACGTTAAGTGGGTACCTTTGAAATCTTGGTTGATGATCGTAACACATATTTTTAAAAACTTTTTTTTAAAATTTGTTGTAATGAAAAATACATCTGTGATGTATCAAAATGTCATAAGCTCAATGTGTAAAAATAACTTTCCTAAAAGTGAAATAAACTGCATGACAATCCATTCCTTTCTCACGTGTTTAAATAAAGCTGTAAAGTGCAACAACTGTGCAACTATGTGCAGTAGCGTAAGAGAAGAAAAGTATTTTCTTTATATTTTTGACTAGTATATACTTGTCTATTTAGAGTTTAAAAGCTGAAACATGGCTTCTTATACCATGAAAATAATAAAGCTCACAGGTATTATTGAGCATGAGGTCTTCTTTTATCAAGAGCACATAAGCAGGGAAGAGCCAATTAAAAGGGACCTTTAGTACAGCTGCTCAAATTGGTCTTCATTATTCCTCAGCACAGCATAGGCAATTTGAACATCATATGCATTCATATAAAGAAACTACACTCTAGTATCATGGTTTTCTTCCATCCCATGTGTAATTGGTGAATTCACCATGGTCACCCACAGCTGGGGTTTATTTTCTTCTTTTTCTTCTTTTTCTTTTTGTTTTTAATTTTGCAACTTGGTAGTATTTCTCACAGTTAAATAAAAAGGGAAACTTCTTGTCTCTGTTAATGTGTATCAGGATCTATATCCTTCACTGCTGATGCAAAACGGCATTTCGTTTTTCTTATGTATTCCACCTCAGTAAATCTGCCTGCACAGTCCTCACATTTTGATTTAATTTAATGCCTGCAAGATAAACCCTGTCATTTGTAATAATTTGTAAACCTTCATCTTTAAAAT